>JAJMDW010000176.1:0-43950 GCA_030573755.1 Starmera amethionina
AAAGTATAGAGAAGGATGAACATGAAGACCCATCGATTCCATTGATTTTAACAGCAGAACAGCTCACCACGGAAGAAGTGAAGACGTATCTCAGATGGTACAACGATATTCTTGCAAGAAAAGGTTCCAAAATGATTAAAGTGAGCGATGTCTTCAATTTCTTAAACAACTTCCATCTTTCTAAAGAGATCAAACAGTCTTTAGAAGAAATGTTCAGGTCCTGTGCTGCATTGAACATTGGCCATTTTTTTGCATTACTTCGTGTCATCTCAAACACTTTAAATCTAGGTGTAAGACCTTCAAGAAGATTTATTATGAAACCTTCAACCATACCCAAACCCAAATCAATTTTAGCTAGGAAAAGAGCTCATGATATGGAACAGGGCAATTCGTCTTCTTTGATGAGTAGTATAAATAATAACAGTACTGCTAGCTTGAATAATGGTACTACCCAATTGGCCGCATCAACTAGCGATAAATTTGATTTGGATTCATTTACACAATTGTTATTAACAGGTGAAAGGAATGAAAATAAGAAACATGATAATCATTATAGTATTCATAAACCGTTTGGAAATAAAAAAAATGCTTCTAAAAGAGTGAAATTTTCAGATCAAATTACAGTGGAACCTGAATTTAAACCTGTTGATGAACAACCACCAGAACCGGTTAAATTGAATTTATCCTTGCCCATGGATCAATTGTTGGGTAAATTACCACAAAAACCAGCACAAGTGATAAATACTCCTGCTGTAACTCAAGATGAAAAAGAAGAAGAGGTGTTGAAAGAGATGGAAGATTCATTTAACTACTTTAGAAATATTAAAAATGTTGATAGTGCATTGATTCATGGAGTTCCTTCAAATATCCCATCTATTTTCTTTGACGAGTTGAATAATTCACCATCTCCGGATCTGACACAACAACAACAACAACAACAACAACAGCAGCAACTGCTTTCACCTTCTCATACAGGCGGATTCCAAATAAATAATGCTGGATACCAACCACAACAACTATTATCACCAGCTCACACTGGTTTATTATCTCCATCTTTGAACGGACTACCACATCATCAACCTATGCTATCACCAAACATTACCGGATCATACTCAATTAATGAACCTCAACCTTTAGTGCCAACAATGACAGGCTCATTGTCTTCCACTATGCGTGATAGTTTAGGAATACCTCCACCACCATTACCACCACAAAGACGTAATAGATCAGCATCATCACCAATTCCGGTGCAAATAGACACAACCCAAAGAGTGCCTTCACCTTTAGGACCAGGATTTGGTAGTAATAACAATAATAACAATTTGAAAGTTCCACCACCACCTCCACCATCCAGAGCTAGAAACAATAGCAATCCACCTCCTCCAATGCCTAGATCTTCTTCTGCACTGTCCAGCTTCCCTAAAAGTCCAGCATTACCTCCAAAGATTCCGATAAATGAGAGTACTGCGATTTACAACCAGGCAGTTCAAGATTTCAACTCCAAACCAACTTATTTGTCGCATAGTTCGAGTGAAGTGTTTGATCCTAATCCCAATTTGAACTACAACAGCACCGCTGATATATTGGGAGATCTACGAGCATTGCAATCGGAAGTTGATAGAATTCAATATTCTTCTTCTCAAAGATGAGATTTCATTTCATTTCATTTGCTGTGTTTTATAGATGAAAAACAAAACAAAAAGACAAAGAGACATACATTTTATACCCTTTCCAAACAGAATTAAACGATTAAATAAAATGCTTTCCAATTGTAGAACTATTATGATTTTTGAATCCGTTGAATATCAAAACTTATAAAGATGGGGCAAAAAAAAAAAATAAAGAAAAAGATTATGAATAAAATTTCCCAATTTCTAAATAAAATTCAAATCCACCACAACACGCAACGATGTTCAGAGCACTCCCATTTGCTTTCAGTCAAACAATCACATCAAGACTACTGACCACAGCATTCAGAGGAAAAAGATTCATGTCAACAGACAGAATGAGTGATTATGAGGAAAAAATATTTAAAATTTTGAAAAAAGAATTCACACCAGCTGTATTGGATGTTAGAGATATTAGTGGTGGATGTGGATCGATGTTTGCCATTACCGTGGTATCAGAAAAGTTCAATGGATTGAGTATGATCAAACAGCATAAATTGGTTAATAAGACTTTAAAAGAAGAAATTGCTAAATGGCATGGATTACAATTAAATACTAAACCAACAAATTAGAAAAAAAAGAGATCAAAAAATTACATCAGCTAGACAATTTATTTATTAAACATAATTTAATGTAACATAATATACAGTTATGCAGCTGTAGCTTCAATTTTGTTCTCCACGATTTCTTCTTTTTCTTCAATGATTTCTTCTTTAATTTCTTCAATGACTTCAGTTTCATCATTGGATTCAACAACATCAACAATACCATATCTTTCTTTGTTTGCAGCAACATGCGCTCTGAATTCGTTCCATTCTTCTAACAAACGACGTCTTGTCAAAATGATTTCTCTTAATGCAGTAGATTCTTCCATGGCATCAATTTCTTCAAATTGAGCACTATATTCACGCAAGTTCTTACGGACACGTTTCTTATCATTGTTAGTCAATAATGATTCTGGTCTTGGTCTCCATGCAAAAGATTTGAATTCATCAACTAATTCTTCTCTAATTAAATGACCTGCAAAATCATAAATTCTATAACCATTTTCAATTTTATGTCTCCAGAATGATGACCATGCGGCAATATAACGGCCTGAAGATTCCCATTCCATGTCAGTGACACCGGTATATTCCTGAGTATTTAATAATTTAACATGTGCATTAACATTATCAGCTTCAATTGATTTTTTTTCACCAGCATAATCTAAATCATAAAATTCTAAAGAATTTGAATTTGTTCCTAAAGTACCAATAACAACAAATCTACCTCTTGGTGAAAATGAAATGGTGTTACTTGATTTGTTTTCAAAAGTTTTAAAATTGACCCATTTTGTAGTATCAGAAATTTTACCTTTATTTAATTCTGGGGCATAGAATAAAATAGAGTTTCTAATAAGAGCAGGATTACTACCAATAACTTCTGGTCTTGCAATAACAACAAATCTATCACTTTTAGTTTCCCAAGCAAAATTAACAACACGATCTTTAAATTCAATTTTTTCAACAGGAACATCTTTCTCAGTAACTTTAATTAATTCTAAATTAGTGAAAATAGTTTTCTTAGATTTACTATGACGATCAACTTTAACAGCCAAAAATTCACTTTTTTCTTGCCAGTGTAATTTAACATCACTAACTTGAAATAAATTAATACTTCTTAATATTTTTTTGGATGGAATATCTAATAGCACAACTCTTGCTGATTGATTTTCCATTTCTGGAGTCCAATATGCTAAAACATAAGATAATGGATCGTTTTTCTTAGAATTAGCTAAAGCAACAGCAGCAGGAGCCCATTCAAAATCAACAATTTCATCAATTTTAATTGGTTTTTTATCTAAAATTTCAAAATTCTTCTCAACATCATAAACAGCTAATGCATTTGGACCCATTCTTGCCACATATTTATCATCGGCAGACCATTTTAATAATGGCCAAACCATTTCATGACGTTTTTCCAAATGTGGTGGTAATGCAAAAGTACGAACTGGTAAACCAGTGGCAATATCCCAAATGACTAACTTATGACCTTCACTTTCTGGACCAAATGGGAAGGATTTTCTTGCTGGATGGTTATCTGGAGGTAAAACAATTGGTTCTGGAGATAAAGTAACTAAATATTTTTCACTTGGTGAGAAATCAATTAAACGAACATTTGGATGAGAAAATCTTTTCAATCTTGAGAACTCTTTACCACCCCAAGCTTGAATACCTTGTGGATGAACAGAAAACAAATATTGACCCTTTGGAGAAAATCTGATGAAACCATTGGTCCAGTTGTTTCTTGGTTCAACAACTGGTTCTAATGGATGAGATTTCTTATTCCAAAAGACACCAACAACATCACCTTTGTGTAAGACAAATTGATCTCTTCCGGCTTCATCTAACAACCAAGATTTCAAATAGCCTGTTTCTTCAAATGGAGGTAATTCTGGTTCAATAAATTGATCTGGAACAGCACCATCAGCAGCATATTTTTCCACATCAGTTAATTTGTTCAATAATAAGGTATGTTTGACATCCAATTTTTTACCATCTAATTGTCTAATAGCTCTAGCAACCGCAGAAGGAGATTCATATTCAACAAACGCAAAACCTTGAGTCTTACCATCTTGTAATGGCATATAAAAATTAGTAACTTTCCCAGCACCTGATAAAAATTTAGTTAAAACTTTTGTTAGGATTGGCAGTTTTGATTCTGGAGCAATTGGAGCACCATCTAAGACGACGTATCTGTCAAAACAGTTTTCTTCTGGGACTTCGAACTGTTTCTCCAAGTCGGAGAAATCAATATCGTCCACAGAGATGTTTTCTAAAGTAGGAGCTTGCAATGGCATGATTAGAAAAGCGTGTTTCACTAGTTTTTTTTTCTTCTTCTTTATTAATTCTTGAATAAAAGAAGCAAAAGAAACTTTTCAGTTGAAACTTGATAAAAAGAGCGCGAAACAAACTTGTTGGAACTTTTTTTTTTTGTTGTTGTTGAGCAGAAAATAATTTCAAAATTTTTTTTTTCAGTTTTTCATTTTTTACAAGTTGAACAGAAAAAGCGGGTAATTTTGATTTTAGATTTTTTTTAAAAAGCGATTTGTTTTGATTTTTTGTTTTTATTTTAAGATTTGCAACTTGCAAAACGCGGTTTTTGAAGTTTGAAACGAGTTTGGAGAGTGGAATAATGGAAAAGACGGAATTAATTGGGGCTGGTGAGGACTTGAATGGTGGAAATAGCGTGGAAATTGAGTCAGATCGGGACAATTATGGGATTCAGAATATAAGTAAACAACAGGAAGAAGAAGAAGAAGATGATGATGATGATACAAGTGACGGGTCCAGTATAGGCATCTCCACAAGTGATCTGAAGTTTTCACTGGACGAGGACTATGATCATCATTTCAATGATGATATGGAAAACGAGTTTTTGAATTCCACATCGATCTCAATGGACCTGTATTCCAAGATATCTCCATCACGCATAATCAAATCATCCAATCTCAATAAACTAGGAGCAACAAGATCACTCAACTCTTCTTTTGCAAGCCCCACTCCAAAGGAAACCACTCATTTCCAGTTAGGTGGATTCAAAAAATCAGAAAACGAGTTACTAGAATCACAGTTAAGTGACATAAATTTAAACAGTGATATGGATTCAAGTATGGATCAAAAATCAATTTCAACTAAACATGTCACAGATCAAGATTTGTCTTTAAGGGAAGATTCTTTAGATGAAGAATCTACCAATGATTCAAGTGCTAACGATAAATCATCTTTTATAGATGACATCAAAAAGACTCCAATAATACCCAAAATGAACCCTGAAGAAACACCATGGAGAATCTTAAGACCTTCATCTTCATATAGAGAAAAAAATTCAGTCACATACATGAAATCATTATTTGATTCAAGTTCTGATAACAATACAAATAATCTTACAGAAGAATTGAAATCACCACCAAGATCCACATCATTATTTGAATCAAGAACCTCGAGTGCAATGAGTTCTAATATAACAGCAGCCACAAACCAATATGAAGTGGAAAATCTAAGGAAACAAATCAACAATTATAAACTTCAACATAAATTATTGATTGAATTTATTAAAAATTTCTTTAATAATGATTTAAAACAAGATGATGATATGAGAAATGAAATTTTAACAAAATTAGAAAATCAAAACGTTTTGTTATTTAGTGAAAGACAAGAATTACAAACAAATTTAGCAAATAATGAAATAACAACATTACAATCAGATTTATTAAAAGAAATTAATGATTTAAAAAATGATTTGAATTCTACTGAAAATTTGAATAAAGAGTTAAATTCATATATTAATGAACTTAAAACAGAATTGAATGAAAATTTAGAACTGATGGAAGAGGTCAATAATAATCAAGATCATTGGATAGATCAACTAAATTATATTTTGAAAATTTTGAATCCAAAAGATGAAAACATTTTAAATGATAATATTGATTTGAAATTTAAATCTTTGGAAATGGGAATAAATAAATTATTATCAAAATTGGATACGATCAATGAATTGGAGAAATTAATTGATGATAAGGATAAGACATTAAAAAATCTGCATGATTTGATTGATGGTAAGAATGATTCATTCAGTCAACTTGAATTGAAAATCAAAGAGTTAAATGAAAAATATGAACAAGATGAAGAATCTATTGCATTCTTACAGAAAATTATTTTAGAGAAAGATGATAAATTGAATGCCTTATTAAACGTTAAAAATTTAAAAGATAATAATGATAATATAAAGGCAAAAAATGAAATTATGATAACCACAGAACAAAAAAATGAAGAGATTGAAATGTGGCAAAATAGAGTGGAAATTCTTAAATCAAATCATAAATCTGAAATCTCAAAACTATTAAAAGAAATCAATGAACTGGAGGTTTCAAATTCTAAACTGAAAATGAGACCAGAGGCTGATATCAATGAGTTGAATGAAAGTAAACTGAAAGTCGCCACATTACAGAATAAAATTGAATCAATGAATTCAAAACATGATGAAGAAATTAATTCTTATAAATCAAAAATTCAAGATTTACAAAATAAATTCAATGCATTGAAAATTTCACATCAACAAGAACTGAAAACATTAGAATCTAGGCTAGCATTACAGAAAAATGAATTAGACACAGCAGTTACAAAACAACTATCATTAAGTGCAGAAAAATCAAAATTAAATTTTAAAATTGAACAATTTAAAAATCAATTAGAAATTTCTCAAGAAAAGAAAAATTTATTAACAAGGGAAAATTTAAAATATAATGAAAAATTTAAAAATTTAGAAATATTTGAAAATGGATTTAATGAAATTTTAATTATTCAAATTAAACATTTCAAAAATTTTTTAAAAAATTTTAAATTAATTTTAGAAGAAAAATCAATTCAACAAGCTGAAGAAAAATTGAATAAATTGATTAATGCAAATGAGATTGATATTAATAAAGTTTTAGCGGTGATCAACTCAATTTTCAATTATTTTGAAGTTGTTATTAAATCATTAATTTCAGATATAATTGAAAATTCTAAAATTAAGAAAAAAATTAATGGGGAGATTAATGATTTAAAACTAGAAGTTGAAACACTGAAACGTCAATCTGTTGTTAATTTGGGTCCAATAATGTTTCAAAATGATAATGATAAGAATAATGGAATTAATGACCAAGACAAAGAAATAATTGAAGATAGTCCAAGAACGAAATTAAGAATTAGTGAATTAGAAAGATTGAAAAAAATTGAAAGAGAAAGAAGGAAATTGGATTTTATCACTTCACAAGAAACTATTTCGAAATTAGAAATTGAAAATGCAGCTTTGAAAAAAGAGATTTCTAGATTGAAGAATACAAAATAATAACAAATAAAAAAAAATATCAAATTCATCAAATTTAATAATCTAACCTGACATTTGATCATCACCTGAGTTTGTAGCTTCTTCTTCTTCGTCTTCATCATCATCATCTTCAGCCAATTTCTGAACTGCATATTCTTTAGCTTCTTTCAACATTTCATCAGAAACAAATTGATGTAAACCTTTAGTTTCATTGATAGACACCCAAGAAATCTCGATTTCGAAATCTTTATCTTTGTTATCTTCATGAGCCACATATATGATTCTAGCAGCTTCTTTAACACCATCTTTAGCACTCAATTCAGAACCAACCAATTTTTCCAATTCATTTTTAGCACTTTGACGACCTTTACCAGTGGCAGCACCATGGTACCCCCAATAAACACCACTTGGTTCCAACATGTACAAATGCACACCATCGTCATCAACCCCACCAACAAGAGCACTAACACCGAACGGTCTTACAGAGTTGTAACAGGTGTAAGCTTGAACATAGTTTCCTAAACGATCTATTAGATATGGCACGGTGATTTTGTCCTTGTACTGCTGTTTATAGGATTTTGCCTCTTCTCTTGCTCTAGCAGCCAAATGACGTCCATCTGGCAATAACCCAGAACATGCAATTCCAACATGACGATCCACTGTTTGAATTCTGTTGTTTTTATTTGGAACTAGTAATTTAGAGGTGATGATCTTCTCGACAGCGAAAACAACACCGTCAGTGCACTTGATGGCAATGGCAGTGCCCCCGTTCTCCACTGCTTTCGCAGCGTATTCCACTTGGAAATTACGTCCGTCTGGAGAGAAGACACTGTTGGATAAATCGTAACCTGTTCCTACTGAAGTCTGGGTGGCAAATTGTTAGTTTTGGGTTGTTTTGGATGGAATTGCAGGAGAAAGTGGTGTCATTGTAAAGCTCTGAGCAAGCTAAACACAATGGCATTAGTTTAAACTGATTTATCACTCACCATTTGCGGGTTTCAGCTGGGGTTTTGTTGTTGAGATCTGTGCGAATTTTGAAGTTTTTTATAAAGAAAACAAATTTATATTAAATTTTCTAACAATTTTAATTGTTTTATTTCAATATATAAAAGGTAAAAGAGAAATGTCCAAAGACACGATCAGAGTGCTTGTGTGTGGCGATGAAGGTACGCGACTTTTTTGTTTAATAGAAATGATCTTAAAATAACACTTTTTTTTTTAGGAGTGGGAAAGTCCAGTTTGATCACTGCTCTGATCAAAGACACTTTTATTCCAAACATCCAGGACCAGTTGCCGCCAATCACTATCCCACGAAACTTTTCTAGCTCTCCTTACACTCCCAATTCCACAGTGTTAATTGACACCAATTGCAATGATATGCAATGGCTACAGAAAGAAGTGAGGAAAGTGGATGTCATATGGCTGGTTTATAGTGATCATTACACTTATGAAAGAATTTCTCTGTATTGGATGAACATTTTTAGGTCAATGGGTGTCAATCTCCCCGTGGTGCTCTGTGCCAATAAAGCAGACTTGTCTCCAAATAACGAACTGGATTCAGAACGAGTAATTATTGATGAATTCATCCCCATTTTAAAAGAATTTAAAGAAGTTGAGAGTTGTATTCGATGCAGTGCTAAAGAACGGTATAATGTGAACCAGGCTTTTTATTTATGTCAAAGAGCAGTGACACATCCATTATCACCATTGTTTGACTCAAAAGAAGGGAATTTGAAAACTGCTGCTATTGATGCATTATCAAGGATTTTTTTCCTAAATGATAATGATCAAGATGGATATTTAAATGAAGAAGAATTCATGGCATTACAGAAACGTTGTTTTGCTAGAGGTTTGGATTTGAATGATATTAGTGAAATTAAAGAAACTGTTAATAAATACCTTGAAAATTCATTTACTGATAAAGGTTTAACATTAGATGGGTTTTTAACATTAAATAAGATATTTGCAGAAAGAGGAAGACATGAAACAACTTGGGGAATTTTAAGAACTTTCCATTATACAGATTCATTATCATTAAATGATAAGTTTTTATATCCTAAATTTGATGTTCCAAAAAATTCAAGTGTTGAATTAAGTCCAATTGGATATAGATTTTTCGTTGATTTATTTTTATTATTTGATAAAGATAATGATGGTGGATTAAATGAAGAAGAATTGAATGCATTATTTAAACCAACACCAGGAATCCCGAAAGAATGGATAGAAACTAATTTCCCTCAAACCACAGTAAGAAATGAACAAGGATATGTTACTTTACAAGGATGGTTAGCTCAATGGAGTATGACAACTTTTTTAGATTATAAAACAACATTAGCATATTTGGCATATTTAGGTTTTGAAAATAAAGATATTAAAACAAGTAAAAATTCAATATTATCAAACACTCATGATAATTCAACAACTTCTGCATTGAAAATAACAAAAGCTAGAAAATTTAAATATAGAAATGGTCATAAATTTAGGAACTCTATAACAGATAGAACAGTTTTCAATTGTTTTGTTCTTGGAGCACCAGGAAGTGGGAAATCTTCATTATTAGAAGTTTTTTTGGGTAGAACTTATAGTGATTTATATAATCCAACAATTAAAGAACGAGTTGTTGTTAATAGTGTCGAATTAAAAGGTGGGAAACAAATATATTTAATTTTGGAAGAATTAGGAGAATTAGAACCTGCAATTTTAGATAACGAGACAAGATTAAATACCTCATGTGATGTGATTTGTATGGCTTATGATTCTTCAGATCCAAATAGTTTCCAATATTTGGTTGAATTGTTTGCAAAACATCCATTAATAATGAACATACCTGTTATTATAGTGGCATTAAAAGCAGATTTAGATCGACAACAACAACGATTTGACTTACAACCAGAAGAATATACCAAGAAATTGAACATTCCTCCTCCATTACATGTTTCATCGACATGGCCATCTTCATTAATTGAGCTGTTTATTCAATTAGCTGAAGTTTCTGAAAATCCACAGATTGCTACACCTGGTTTAGAACCAGAAATTGAAACTGATTATTTGAATTCAATAGTTTTGGCTAGTTCTGCAGTTTGTTTTGCTGGTATTGTCACATTATGGATTTGGAAATTAACAACATCTAAATAGAGAACTTTAATGACTGTAATTTATGATTTTTGTAGATTCCTAATAAAGTTGTAACAATAAATGTTGATATTTTATTTTATTTTGTTTTCTTTTATTATTCAAAGCAACACTCAACACACACACAGTGAAAGAGAAGGAAATTGATGTCACAACTAATTCCAATTTCGATTGCAACTTGTCTTTCATTATGCTACGTCTTGGTGCTTTACATCAACAAAACTTCCATAATTACACCAACTGGAGAAGTCCTAACAGATAGAAATGAACCATTAGTGATCAAACTACGAATCAAGAAAATTATGGGCTACTGTTCTGTAGTGGTTGTGGTACTACCGTTCATTTTGCATTGGTTTTTGAAGTGTGATGTTTATCAAGTTTATTATCAGTTGAATTTGGTGCTAGGTTTGAATCAGTTGAAGCAAATTGATTTGGGGTTATTGAAGTTGCAATTATGGGATGTGGTGAGGTGTCTTGAGTTGGTTGGAGTGTTGTACATTGGTCCGTTACTGAATTATCTTGTGAATTCAGATTCAATATGGGAAATATTTACTGATTTCTTTAATGAAATCACCACATTACAAGGAGTAAGAGATTTGATAATAGCACCATTAAGTGAAGAACTGATCTACTCAACTATGATACTAGTGACATTTTTACAGTTCAATTCTGTTACTTCAGATTCTCCATTCTCAACAAAAGCAATGTTATTACTACCTCCAGCATTATTCAGTTTTGCTCATGTTCATAAAGTTATTGAATTATACAGAGACAAAGTTCCAATACCAGTGATTATAATCACCACTTTATTTCAAGTCTTTTATACTTTCCTGTTTGGAACGTTCACTAATTTTATTTTCTTAAGAACTGGTAATTTCTATGCTTGTTCTGCTGTTCATACGTTCTGTAATTTTATGGGATTGCCTATGTTGAAAGTGGAGAATAAGTTTGGAGTGTGGAAGTTTGTTTATTGGGGATTATTAGTGGTTGGGATTGTTGGATTTAAGAAATATTTATGGGTTTTAACTGAAAGTGAGTTAGGTGTCTATGAATTTTGAAAAAAAAGGGACGATGAGGTTTGATAGAATTACAATGCTTTTATGTAGTTTCATTTAGCTTGAAACTTGTAGGATTCTCAACTATTTTATGTAATTACAGTGTAAATCTCCATACTGTTTTATTGTAACAGAAGAGAAAAAAGTTTTTTTTTTTCGATACTAAAATTTTTTGAAATTTATTTACATTGCACAGTGAACAACAGAAACAGAAATAAGAACGATGGATTCTGTGAAGAAGTATTTAGAACTGCTTTATTGGATTAGTGCTTGAGAGTAATAACAAAAATTTTTTTTAGAGCATCAAGAACAGAGATTTTTGAAGAAGATGAAGAAATAACATCACCAGTAATTCTACCCAATTTAGAATTCGAAATAATAGAACATGAACTACCCAATTTAGACTCATCAACTCAGATCACAGAAGCAGGAGGAGAAGAGAATAATGATGAAGGATTTGATTTCCCATTGTTTTCAATATCTGAAGATACAGTTCAACCAGTTAAAATCAGTTTAACTGAAAAAATCGAAGTGATTGACCAAAGTAGACCAGACAACTACTATTTCTGTCATTATACCGATGAGGAACTAGCACAGTTCCAACAATCAGCAGTGAGTTATGAACAATGTTTGTCAACAGATGTTATAAATTCATACCCAAGAGCTAAATTAGTGAATTTGAATGAATATAATAAACAATTTGATATAAAGAAGAAGAAATGTCGACCAGGTAAAAAAGCTCGTTTGGCTAAAATTAATGGTAAGAAGAGTGTTAAAGAAGAATTAAGAGCTATTAAAGAACAGAAAAAATTACTTAAAAAGAAGTTTCATAAAAGAGGTGGTAAAAAAAATAAAAAACCTGTAACGACTACTACTACTACAACCAGTAAACCAGTGTTTAGAACTGAATGAATAATATATATATATTTATATGAACAAGTGTTTATTATTATAAATATGCCAATGTTTAATATTTAATTAATTTCAAATTCATCTTCTATGTTAGTACCAGCCTCATCTAATTCTTGTAAATATAAAGTATGATTAACCAAATTCAAATAAGCATACATGAAATTTGATAATAACACTTGTTGTCTCAGTTCTCTTCTTGGATTTGCCAATTTAAGGTGAGATAATCTATAAAGTGCTCTTTCAACATGAACTGGGAATCTATGATCAAGCATCACTATAGTTGATGGTGAAATTGGAGGTAATGGGAATCCAAATGCTGAATCTGTGAAAGTTAATGGTGAATTTGGTTTTGTTGGTTTATTTAATGATTCTAATGATAATTTTTTGATTAAAATTTCTCTTTGAAGTGCATGTTTTTCATCGTCTTGTACATCTGTAGGTTGTTGTTGTTGTTGTTGTTGTGATGGTTCAGAATTGTTGTTTGAAGATTTATGTTTTGGTTGATGTTGTAATTTTGGTCGTTGTGGAATGATATTTGGAGATGATTGTAATTTCAAAGGTTTTTCTTCATTCAACGAAGAAGAACAAAATGATGATGATGGTGATGATGATGATGAAAATTCTCCCTCATCAGGTGTATGATTTTTAAATTCTTTAATAACTTGATCTTTGAAACTTTGTTTTAATTTGAATGATGATGATGATAAAATTTGTTTTGTTGTTGAAGAAGATTTGAGATCTTCCTTTTTATTAGATTTCTTCATTTTAAACATTTTTAAAAAACCTTCTTTCTTTTTGATCAATTCTGTTGGTTCATTATAATCTTCATGTTTGTTTATATTATTCATATTTTGTTGATCAATTTGTGATTGATTTCGAACAACATTATCATTTATCAAAGACCCAGTATGTCTATTCCTTGAATGTTTAATTTTAGAATGGTCTTTAATTTGATTTGTATTTATATTCGACCAATCCCAATTCTTCTGTTGTGTTGTTGTTGTTGTTGTTGTTCGTTGTTGTTGAGGTTGGATATCGAATGATTGGTTTGTTGATAAATTCGGTGATGTGACTGGAGATTTTCTTTCTGGTAATGGGATATCTTGAGGTACTGTATCATCTGTTGACGGTATTAGATCTTCATTTATGATATTTGTATGGTTTTGTTGCGATTGTTCATTAGATTCAATGTTTCCATTATGATTTTCCTTTTGTAATTCATCAGGCAAAATGGTATCATTTGGTTGAAATTTATGAGAATCAATAATGGGACTCAGTCTTCGTAGTCTATCAAGTGAAGGTTTCTTACTTCTTGAATATGTTCCCCATTTATTTCTTGTTAAAGTTGGACTATTTTTCAAAATTGGTTCATCATCTTCTTCATTCAAATCAATTTTATCATCATTGATTGTAGATGGTATTGAAGATCTTGAAGAAGCAGAAGATAAACTTCTTGCTAAAGTAACAGCATCTGTTGCAGCAAGACCAGCAATTTCACTTAGTTTATCTAATTCATCAGTTAATTCTTTTAAAGTAGGTATTGAATTTGATCTTTTTTTCTGTCTTGATTTTGATTTTATTCTATTTTCTGATCTAAAAGAAGTTGAAGAAGAGGAAGAAGAAGATGAGGAAGATGAGGAAGAAGAGGATGTAGTTTTCTCTAAATCTAGATCAAATTTATTTTGTAGATCATTTAAAGTAACTTGAACATGTTTTTTGAAATTGTCAGGTGCAATATTAGGATGGGCTTTAGCAGGGACCCATAATAATTTTTGAAACTCTTCATTTTGCTGCTGTTGTTGTTCATTTATTAAAGTTAGGTCTTCATCACTTATATCAGAAGAATCAGAATTTGAACGTGATCTGTTATTGAAGCCATTAGAGTTGTTGTTGTTATTGGTATTGGAACGGTAATCGTTGTAATTGAAATCCCCATCCACAGCAAAGGGTAAATCTGGGTCTATTGATATGGAACTGGTGCCTATGGATAAACGTTTAAGAGCTTTAACAGCGGACATTTCTTGTTGAACTGCTTCGGCTGCCATGAAAGCATTTGATTTTCTTTTAGGCCGTGTTCGTACGTGTGTGTTCTCTTTCACATTGGTATTGTGATTTTCCTGCTGAGGCAGTTGGAGATGTGAATGTGAAGAAGTCATGAGAATAAAACACTATAATTGGAATAAAAACAAATTGGAAAAGCAAGAAGAAAAAAAAGGGCAAATGAATGAGCTCGGGAAAGTATGGTGATAAAAGAGTGTTTAATGTAATGAGTGTGATGACTGTGAGTGTAGTGCCTGTCCAAGACCAGCTTTTCCTGAGTGCACACGCGTCGTTGGTAATGATGTGAGAAGAATGCAAAAACGTGTCTAATTTCTGTTGTAGAGCAGCTATTGAAATGATTGCAGCACTATTCAAACCGTCTTCTTCTTCTGAACACTAGTATGCCAACAACACAGCTTGCCAAACAGTCTTTTTTTTCAGCTGTTTGCTTCAAACTTTCGCTGAAAAACCGAATTTTTTGTCATTTAAATTTTTGAATTTTTGAATTTTTTTTTTTCTTTCATTTGAAAAATAATTTTTTTTCTCTTTTAAAAAATTTAAAATTATAAAAAAGTAACGCGATTTTTTTGTTTACTTTCTTTTATTTAAACCAAAAGTTGCTGGTGGATTTCATTCCATTTCATTTTCATTCAATCTTCATCTTTATACCATTTTATACCAAAAACTCAAAAAAAAAAAGAAGCATGTCATTGCCTTTAATATCAAAAAAAGAATTAGCTCAACACTCTTCCAAAAAAGACGTTTGGGTCTCTTTATACAACAGAAAAGTCTACAACGTCACAGAGTTCTTAGACGAGCACCCGGGAGGTGGTGAGCTTATTGAGGAGTGGGCCGGTAAAGACATCACAGAAATCCTCGCAAACGAGATATCACATGTTCACTCAGAATCAACTTATGAAATTTTAGATGAAAACTATCTTATTGGGTATTTGGCCACTCCGGAAGAAGAAGAAGAACTGCTAAGTAATAAGAACCATGTTCCACAGGTTGTTATTGATGATAATTTACATTCAGAAAGCTACGATTCAACTAAATTAGATGGGTTACCAGAATATGAGAAATTAAGTATCAAGACAGATTATTCTAATGATTACCAACACCACAAATTCTTAGATTTAAATAAACCATTGCTATTACAAGTGTTATTTGGTGGGTTCTCAAAAGAATTCTATCTTGATCAGGTCCATAGACCAAGACATTATGGGAAAGGTTCTGCTCCTTTATTCGGTAATTTCTTAGAACCAATCTCATTAACCCCATGGTATGTCGTCCCAATGGTTTGGTTACCTGTTAATTTCTACATTTTATACCTAGCATTCTGTGCAATGAATCCATTTCTTGTCGTGCTTTTTTGGGCTATTGGTTTATTTGTTTGGACTTTAATTGAATATGGCTTACATAGATTTCTTTTCCATTTGGATTATTATTTACCAGACCATTCCTTAGCATTCATGGTTCATTTCTTATTACATGGTGTTCATCATTATTTACCAATGGATCGTTACAGATTAGTCATGCCTCCTACTTTATTTGTTGTTTTATGTTATCCTTTTTATAGATTAGTTTTCGGAGTTTTACCTTATGGTATTGCATGTGCTGGTTTTGCTGGTGGGTTTTTAGGTTATATCATGTATGATTGTACTCATTATATTCTTCATCATTCAAAATTACCGGATTATTTACAACAATTGAAAAAATATCATTTGGAACATCATTATAAAAATTATGAATTAGGTTTTGGTGTAACTTCTTGGTTTTGGGATAAAGTTTTCAATACTTATTTAGAAGTTGGTAATAATGCTCAAAAACACGATTAATCAGCCTCTTAAAGGAAACAACAAACACACTCCTATTTTAATGAAGAAAACATTACGATTTACTACTACTATTATTACGAAATACTTTTTGTAAAAGGATCTAAATAAACCTTTTTTTTTATATACATGCCATTCAATTATTATCATGACTTGATTCATAAACTAAATCCTGTAGTTATTATTTCTTTAAATCTGTTATTTGTCTCATCATTATTTTCATCAATCTTATTAATTATATTATTGCTAGCTGGTTGACTAGGTACCGCTAATTTAAACACTTTCATCATCTCTAGATACCCAGTCTTACAACAATTCCAATCCTCCAGTTCTTCAATCAAATCTATTTCATTATTTTGAATTTTAATTCTTCTTGTACAATATTCAGAAACTAACATTTGAATACCTGATTCTGAAACATATTTCCATCCAAAAAAGGATATAGCAATTGTATTATAATCATTTTGCAAATTCTGATCTTTTATCCATGTGCCTATCAATTCCATATCAATATCATCATTTAATTTCACAAATTTTAAATTCTTTATTTCCTTCAAATATTCCAGATTATATTCATAAATCTCTTTAAACATCCTCAATTCATTATCATAATTACTAAGTTTAATCATATAAACACTAAGTGGAGTCTGTTGTTTCAACCATGGACAATTATCTCTATGACATCGAATAACATTTTTGATCAATATTTGTTTCAACTCTTTATCATCATCATCATCTTCTTCTTCTTCTTCTTCTATTTGAAATGTATCTAATATTAAATTACCACCACATACAGAACAGCCAATTCTATGATTTATAACCTCCCATCCATTCAAACATATTTCTAAAACTGATAATCTTGAATTTACCGAATTCATAATTCTAAAACTATGAATTCTTTCAATTAATTTCCGTTTATCAAATGGCATAAATTTAGCCTGTGTCCTCACCATTGTCAAACCACAATTCTTATTTCTTATTCTCCCATGTTTCTTGCTAATTGATTTGAAATATTTTATCACCGAATTACTCGAATTTGAGTCTTTATTCACCTTTAACTGGCTCGTTTTTGTCCGTTTAAAATCCTTTAAATTACCAGCTGGCCTTACTAACCCACCCAATGTCTTGAGCACAGCATCAATTCGTTTCTCATCCATCTCAAACCTTAAACTCCACTGCAACAACAACAACAACAACAGAAAAAAAAAAAATTCCTCAGAAGGAAAAAAAAAAAAAAATTAAAAGGAAAAATTCCTCAATACAATTTCCAATATCAACCAAACCTCTCAACCTTTCCAATCCTTAAAAGCCAATGCAGGACTTCCAAAAGAACTTTCTTGACCTTGCAGTTGAATCAAAAGCCTTGAAATTCGGCTCTTTCACTTTGAAATCTGGAAGAACTTCACCTTATTTCTTCAATCTTGGATTATTCAACACTGGTAAATTATTATCCAATTTAGCAAGTTCTTATGCTACAGCAATCATTTCATCTGGTGTTGAATTTGATATTATTTTTGGTCCTGCTTATAAAGGTATCCCATTAGCTGCAATCACTTGTGCAAAATTGGCTGAAATTGGTGGATCCAAATATGAAAAAATTAGTTATGCTTTTAATAGAAAAGAGAAGAAAGATCATGGTGAAGGTGGCTCTATTGTTGGTGCTGCATTGGAAGGTAAACGTGTTTTAATCATTGATGATGTTATGACTGCGGGGACTGCAATTAATGAAGCTTTTGAAATCATTAAATTGGAAAAAGGTACTGTTGTTGCTACTATTATTGCATTGGATAGACAAGAAAAGACAGTTGATTCTCAATTCAGTGCTACTCAGGTTGTTTCTCAAAGATATCAAATCCCAGTTTTTTCAATTGTCACATTGAATGATATTATTGTTTATTTATCTGGTCGTATTACAGATGATGAAAAAGCTCAGATTGAGAAATATCGTGCTGATTATGCTCCAGCCCGTTCAATCTAATAGCCTCAAAGTTGATATTATTATAAAAAACAAAAAACATCACTTGAGTTACCTTCTAACATGTAGAAATTTATTTTTTTGTTTTGGAACATTTGGTTTAGTGGTTTGACCTGCTGAAACCGGTGTTGCTGGTGTCTCATAGATACTTTTAGTGAATGGATGTCCTAATTGGAACTTACTAAACATTGGAACTATCGTATTCATCTTGAAACCTTTAACTTTAGGAATTTCTTTTGGTTCAACACCTTTGAAATCTGGTGGTACTGGTGAATCCTTCAATGAAGCCAATGTTGTTTCATGGGATTGTAAATATTTAGCAACGTAATTCATTAGTTCACGTTTATTGGAAACCAGTACACTCTCTGGTTTCCCATCATGTTTCAAATTCACACGAACTCGTCCTGGATTACCATAATCTTGTGGATGTGATTTATCTGGCTCATAGACAGCTGTGAGATGAAGCGTGGTACATGCTTCAGCAATAGTTTGTGCCAAAGGGTTGTTCACAGCACGACTGCTGCTCACTCGTCTCCCTTCTTTATGTGATCTGTTCTTATCAAAATAACATGGATAAAGCAACTGCATGGACTTCAACAACTCCATTTCCTCTTCATCAAATTTCTTGTGGTTTGGAAACATCATTTCTTCTTCCAATTGGTCTGCTGCTGAAAAACTATCTGTTGCTGATGGGAACAATGGTGGTTCTTCAGTGTCCTGAGAACGAACAATTTTTTTCTCCAATTTTGGTGCAAATGGTGTCTTTAAAGTCGGATCAAACTCTGCTAAGTCCATATCCAAATTATCGATGTCCTCTGCATCTGAAATCTCCTCTAAAATCGGCATTTTTGTATGGCAATTTTGTTGATGTTTTGAATGTTTTGAATTGATTTTTTTTTTCGACATAATTTTTTTTTGATGAAAGATTTTCTTTTATAGAAATATAAAACAATGGCTGAACCATCCAGAAAAAGAAGATTCGACCGTCCACAAGAAGACAGAACCTTCAAGTTTGCATTAACCTCAGTCAGAAACGATCTGTCTGAAATTTTGCTCAGATTGGACGAAGAACAAAAAAATGATCTAGCTGCTCAGCTATACGCAGTTTACTTGATGGAACAGTTGGGGATAATAGACACGAATATCGTCAACTATACATTGTGGCCTGAGAAAATAAAAGATGCACAGAACCCACATGCAAACTGGCTTTACACAGACGATCCAAGTGACGTTTTCTATTCAAAACCAAATTCAATTAAAAGGAAATTGGTACAAGAAAAGTTCAAATCTGATCAATTTGGTCATGTTGAAGCTTTAAGAACAGAAATTGAAAGTGTTTTCCAAAAAAAAATATCCGAACGAGTTGCTGCTACAAAATTGGGGAAAAAACATGATATTCATGCTAAAAAACCGAAATATGATATACAACAAACTATTGATTCACCTTATTTATCAAATGAATTTTTTAATATTATTCAAGATAAAATTGATAATTTGTTTCAATCTTTTAAACCTGCTCCAACAAGAAACTATAGATATTCTTCTACAAAAATCCCACATATTAAAACCTGGCAAGACGTGCTTTTAAAATTGGAACCATATGATGGTAAAATTCATAAGAAATTATATAAAATATTTGAAACAGATGCAAAAGAATCAACTCAAGATTATATAAGTTTATTAACTTCAATGGATCCAAATTTTTTGCAAAAATGTCCATTTTATCATGATAATTTCACTCAATCAAAAAATAAAACAAAAATTACAAATTTACCACCAACTTTGAGAAATTATTATCCTAAAATTAAACGTCAAACGGATAGATTAAAAGCATTAAAAAGACGAAATTTAATTAAATTGTTAAATGAAAAATTTACTAAAGAGAAATTCCAAAAGAAACAATTTGATGAGATTTATAATAAAAATGAAGAGTTTTTCATAAAATCTTATGTTTGATTCTCATACACCTACACTACACTACAAACTTCAGTTTCCTTGCATTTCATTTCATTTCATTTCACTTCATATATTTTCGTTCAGTAATTATTAAAAACCACACTATATTGTATGAATATAGTGTAATTATCATTTTTCAATTCACACTTCCTTCTGGAAATAAATTCTCAAATAATTTATCAAATATTTCAAATATCAAATTATTATTCAATTTTTCATTTTGTAACATCAAATGTAATCTTAAACTTGCAATCTTAGTATTTTCTTCTCCAACAATCTTACTGAAAAATTCATTCATTAACATTTGAATTAATATTTTGGATTCTTGTTTACTTAACTGTTTTTCTTTAAAATTTCTAATTGTTAATCCTCCTCCTTCTTCTTCTTCTTGTCTTGTGAAAAAAATATCACCATTGGGCCATAATTTTTTTTCAATATATTCAACCAATTGAATGATTTTTTCTCTTTTAGTCATATTATTTATTAAATCTTTAATATGTTTTTCAATGGTACTTCCAAATATCTGTTGAAGGACAACTAAAATTGCTTTTCCTCTTAACCATGTATTTGATTTGTTTATTGCAAACATCGCAATGATTAAATCAATAACTGGCTTAACAAATGATTTGGTTTTATATCTATTATTATTATTACTGCTGTTGTTGTTTTTGTTTGTTGATATACCTGTTGTTGAATTGTTTTCAAATGCTTCAATCTCATCTTTATACTCTACCGTGTCTGTGTTAATTGAACCAGAATTAATACTATGATGATCATTATTCTTCATATCATTTTCACTTATATTTCTTAATAAATTGACTGCAGAACTATTAGTATAATTATTCAACGAATTTAAATCAATTTTGAAATCTTCAATAGTTAAAAATTCTCTAAATATTTTATTTGAACAAATCTCTGGTATTTTAATTAATTCTTGTAAATATTTTTGTAGTTTATTTCTTCTTTCATCAATTAAAAATTTCTGTTGAAATTTAATTATAATTGTTTTTTTCGGGAAAGATATATTTTTCAATTTAGTTGGATATTTTTTAGTTAAATATTCATTTAATTGATAAAATTGATTAAATCTTCTTCCAATTATCCAACTATGTTTCAACTCGACATTTTTATCATCATATTTCTCAATTTTAATAATAAATAAAATATAATCTTTTTTCTCTTGTCTAGCTTTAACCCATGAATCAATAATTATTGAAACATCATTACCAAATAAACTTGTTTCATTATCTTGAATGATTAATTGCTGTTTAATTAATTCTTTAGATTCTATTTCTCTTTGGAAACTTTCTTTTGATTTTTTCAAAATTCTTAATTCATTTGAATTGTTAATTAATTCATTTTTTAAAATTAATGGATCTAATATTTTACATTTTTTATTTAAATTTTTGATTTCTTCATCTAATTTAACAATTTCTTGTTTTAAATTTACTAAATTATGTGATTTTGAATAAAAATCTGGAATAAATTCTAAATTGTTATCTTCATAATCTTTAATGGAATTATCATCAAAAATTTGATGTTCAATAATATAATCATCTTCAAATAATTTAGGTTTTTCATTTAAAAATGGTACATCATCATTACCAAACAAACTTTTTTTCAATGATAATCTTTTATCATTGTTATTAATAACTTGACTGATTTCATTTTCAATAACATTTTGTTTGATTTCATTATCTTCATTATAAGTTTCATTGAATTCTTCTTCGGCTTCATTTTCTATTAAATCTAGTTCATTGTCACTTTCACTTATCATGGTATGACCACTACTGCAACTAGTATTTATACCACCAGTTGTTGCAGCATTAGTGCTAAAAGTATCATTTGCTAACAATTTCAGGAAAAAATCGCTATTTTTAAAATCATTCAAGTCTGTAATTTCCATTCTTTTATAAACTTCATTTTGTAAAATCAATATCAAATTTCTAACATTGATATAATCATTAATGAAATCTGTATCTTTTAAATGTTTCTCAATTTCCAAATTTGAAAATTTATGAACAAATGAATCAACTTGATTGAAAACATTTGAGTCAATTTTTAACAGTTTAATGTTGAAGTATAATTGGAAAATTTGTTTTATATCATTTACACCATTGATATCAATTGAAGTTGGTTTTTTAATTAAGCCAACATCATTTGGGTTTTCTAATGGATCTTTTATTCCATTAACAGTTAACCAATATTGAAGTAAAATCAATCTTTTTCTTTGTTCCATAAATTCCATAAAAATTGATAAATAAGCTGGATTATTTAAAATTTGTTGTAATGATAGATTATTGATGAAATTATCAAAATTATCTTGAGAAAAAATTGAATCATTAATTAAGGAAGTTTCACCAAAATTTTGAAATTTTTTATCAATTAAATTTTTAGTAATGAATAATCTTTTTTTATATTTGAAAAATTTATCTGATTTTGAATTAATTTTAAAAGTTCTTGTAAGTTGAATGTTGATATAATATTTCAATTGTTTTAACATTGGAATTGATTGACATGAGCTAACATTTTTCAAATATTTTTCAAAATCTTGTTGTTTCATTGCTGGTGAAATTTTAGTTGCCAGCAAAGGATTATTTGTCACTGTTGATGATGATGATGCGGGTTTTTTATTGGATTGATCATTATATTCTTTATCGATGATATTTCTAACTTCTCTAACTTTATCTCTATCTTTTAATAATGGAGTTATCATATTGATCAATAATTGATTCCAGAAATCTGCTTCTGAAAGCATTCTTATTATAGGTAATAATAGCGTATTTGTTAACAATTCTCTTACTAAAATTTGATTAATTGCAACACTTATTTCTTCTTGATTAACAAGTTTTGGCAAAATTTTATTAGCACTTTTTCTAGCGAACGACTCTTGATCTTTAGAGTTATCAATTATTTTAATTGATAGACCATGATGGACAGTTTTAATCGAATTATATTCGTTAGCAATTCTAAGATTTAAATCATCAGATCCGGTTAAATTATTTAAATTCTCATCCCCCACAATTGCTTCATGGGCATTGACAAATGTTGTATAATGGTTTGTTATTATAGGTAAAATTTCAATGATCAAGAAGTTTGGTACATCAATATTTGCTAGCCGTTGTTTCAATTCAGATATGATTGAGATCATTTCAACTTTTGTTTCAATTGGGAACGATAAGTCTTCTGAAATGGATTTGAACCATGAATGAACAAAATCCCTAATGATGGAATCAATAATTCTGTTGATCACTATATCCAATTGATCATCAATGTTCTGCCATCCAGAAATAATCTCGTTGTAATTGGAATTTATCAGTTGTAAATTCTCTTCATAATTCTCCATGAACTTAAATTTGGGAAATTTCTCTTGCAACGATGGTCCACTATCCAAGTTGACATCATTGGGTATTCTAACGAAATAAACCAGCAATGTAAACGCCACCAACGGCACAATGATAACAACGAAAACCAGCCATAGAATTAATGAAAACAGCTTGTAGAAAACCAGGGAAAAAAGTATTCCTATTAATATCAGCCGGCTGTGTACTGCTATTCCACTGCTATGAGGTGAAACGCGCTGCTTTTCATCAGACATTGCTTCAAAGCGGTTTTTTATTTTCTTCTATTTTTTATTTTTTTTATTTGTTTACTTTTTTTTTTTAATATTTGAATAAAATACAAAATCTAAAGAAAATGCAATGCTACAGTTGATTTTTGTATGGAGACAAATGCAGTTTTTTGGGGGTTTATGCGTTGTTCTATATGTTTGTGAGATTAATCTATTTGCTCTTTTTTCTGTTTTTTAAGAGTTTTTTTAGAGGAAGATTCGTCTAGTTTTCTCTTTTTAAGTTTCTTTGAATCGTCTAGTTTCTTCTCTTTTGTCTTCTGTTTGTCCTTCTTTTTATCATTTTTCTTTTCCTTCTTTTCCTTCGTTTCTTTCTTTTCTTTCTTTTCTTTCTTTTCTTTCTTTTCTTTCTTTTCTTTCTTTTCCTTCTTTTCCTTCTTTTCCTTCACTATCTCATTCGTTACAGAGTCAAAAGAAACCTTCATACTCAACTCAACTTTCTCCTTCTCAAGCACTGCAATCTTACCAGCCGTGCCCTGTAGTGTCTCTCCCTTCACAAACATTCTGTACAATGGAGAGTCCTTCTTCTCTATAGAAGTTGCAACCACTTTCTCCTGCTTAAAACTGATCTCTCCAGATCCCTGCTCCTGCATCACATCCAGTCCTTTCAGCTGCCCATCAAACAGTCGTTCCCACCACGCATCTGCAGACCCATTCACCTCATGGCCTATTCCTTTCTTATCTTTCTTGTGTTTCACCAAAATCGGTTTCTTGATTCCTCCAGTCTTCAATGCTTCTCCTTCTTTCCAGCCGTATCTCTTCAAATATTTATTACTGTCCATTCTCCTTTCTTCTTCTTCTTCTCTTTTACTATCAAAACTTCACCTCATCGCCATAATTGTTTTTTTTTTATTAATTTTTTTATTATTTTTTTATTAATTTTTTTTTATGTGTGCATAAATTCACCTTATAAAAATCCACAATTATTACAAAAATCAAAAACAACACCAAAGAAACAGATAAGAATCTGCTCTCGAGTCCCCAGAAAATGAATGGAAATGAATCGCAAGCTGCTCTCAGACTGAGATTGGACGCGTTGAAGGAAAAATTCGACGGTTTCACCAGGTTGTGCTCCTTCCAGGCGCTTCTTCCTGACCAGATTAAACAATGGTTGCAGCTCATAAAAACAATTCCACCAAAACACCCTTTCAAGATCGAGGCGATCAGGGCATGTGCTCGTACATTGGTGCTCAACATTACAGAGACTGATTTTTTTGTTGAGGTCATTGACTTGTTTAAAGAGGAAATCACCGATACTGATACTTTGAACTTGATGTTTACTGATTTGAAAAATATCTTTGATATCACAAACTATGACTACAAGTACAGTTATAAGATCATGAATGCCCTTTATCCATTGTTATCCGAATTGATTAAAGAGAAAGAAGATCGTGTTTTCAGGGAAACGAGGAATATGTTTTTGAACAGACTTGCAACTCCTCATAACAAAAGTGAAGAGACATTTGCCAATTATTCGGCATTCATCACAAGATTTGCTCCTGATACTTATAACTTGGAACTACCACATGCGTCAAATATCTTTAAAACTACTCAAGGTGTTTTCCAGGATCTTGAAATGTTTGAATTGAAATACAATAATTACCAGGATAAATCAAAATTTTATTTGGATTATCTTTATTTGATCTATGATAAGAAAAGAAAATTCAACAAAACAGACTATCTTGAAGCAATCATGAGAAGATGTTTTCTTGACAAAGCTGCAACTTTACAAGTGTGGGACAATTTCTTACCAATGTTGTACCAGCACAACAAGTACCGTGATAACAAATGGTCTGCACATGTCCTGAGATTATACCCAAACAGTCTCGCTGGTCTGAGTATGGTGATAAGAAACATGAGAGTGGATAAAGAGCACGTTGAACAACTTTCTTCAATAAAACAAGAAATCAAAAAATTTCCTTCTGTACCTTATGATGAATGGGTGGAATATGCAACTTCTGTTTTACAATTTAATCTGAATGCAATCAATACTATTGATGATGAACCACTCCTGACTAATGTTTTTAAAATGGCTTTAGAAGATGCAGAAGAGTTGTTAAAGTTTGCCATTGCAAATAACTCACATCAAAATAATTATGATATTTTCCATAGTGTGGAAAGATCAGTGGCTGCTTTTTATGAAAAGTTAGGTTATATAGAAGAAGCTAGACAAACTCATCTTCAAATAACTACTAAATTCCCTGGTGAAGCTGAAAATTGGTTATACGCCTATATTTTCGAAAGATCTCAAAAAAATTTTGAACAAGCTAGAAAAATCTTAGGTGCTGCTATAACAAGAGCTGAATTAATTGATTGGCCAGAAAGAATTTTTCAAGAAGCTTTGCTTTTTGAAAGTATTTTTGGTGATGAAGTGTCTTACAAAAAAGTTCAAATTAAAGTAACAAGAAAAGAAAGAGAAATATATTCAATTAAATTACAAAAAAATCAACTAGAACCTCAACCTCAAAATTTTGTTCCTATTCCTCCATTACCAGTACCAGTACCAGTACCAGTACATGTGGTGGCTCAACCAAATATTAGACCACATGGCCCCGTTCCTTTACAACCTTCTCCTCCTCAATATCAAATCCCACCTCAAACTTATCCTCATCAGCAACCTTATCCAACAGATCATCTTCAACCTCAACCTGCTCCATTAACAAATTCAGTACATCAACTTCCTTCTCTTTCACAACTACAACTACAACAACCACAACTACAACCACAACTACAACCACAACTACAACCACAACTACAACAGCCACAACAGTCACAACAACAACAACCAGAGCCATCAGCTGACAAAAGAAAAGCCGAAGAAGATCTTGAAATGGAAGATCTTGATTCAAAAAAATTAAAGGTAAACACTCGTGATCGTGAACATTTAAGAATCATTGTTAAAAATTTACCATCTTCAATCACTGAAGTATATTTGAATAAGTTTTTCAAAGAATGTGGTGATATTAAAGAAATAATGATTTCACAGATAGATGATTCATCAGCTCAAGCTACTGTTGAATTCACTGATGAAGTTAGTGTTTTAAGAGCTTTAACTAAAGATCTTAAGAAAATTAAAGGTCAAGAAATTTCAGTTTCAAGAGCTAATAATGTTACACTTTGGGTAACAAATTTTCCACCTGATTTCAATGAAGATGATTTAAAAGAAATTTTTGAATCAGTCGGGAAAATCGTTAGTATAAGATTACCTTCTTTAAAATTTAATACTCAAAGAAGATTCTGTTATGTTGATTTCTTTGATTCTGAAACTGCTAGAAAAGCCGAATCAGAATTAAATGGTAAAAATATTCAAAACTATAAATTGATTGCTAAAATTTCAGACCCAAATAATAAACAATCAAGATCTGGTCCAATTGAAGAAGGTCGTGAAGTTTTCATTGCAAAATTAGATTTTTTTAAAGTTAATAAAGAAAAAATTTCACAATTGTTTAGTAAATTTGGTGAAATTGAAAACATCCATTTACCTTTATCACCTCAAAATAAAGTGTTGAAACGTTTACATGATGGTTATGGTTTCATAACTTTTAAAAATTCTGAAGATGCTAAAAAATCTTTGGAATTAAATCAAACTGATTTTGAAGGTCGAAATATTGAAGTAACTTTAGCTTTGAAAAAATCTAAAAGAGAGAAAATTGAAGCTATTAATGCGTTTGATGATTATAAACATTCCCCAGATGTGATTGCATTAAGAAACTTACCTGATACTATTAATTCTTATCATATTGAGAAAATTTTTAAAGAATCTTGTGAATTAGAAAAAGTCATTTTGATACCAGAAAAAAATGGTGCAATTGTTTTATTTAAAGATCCTAAATTTGTTGGAATTTCAACTTTAAAATTTAATGGAGTTGAAATTGATGGATTTAAAATTGATATTTGTACTGTTACACAATTAGATTCAGAATCTAAAAAAAGTAATAAATCAACTACATCATCTACAAATGCTTTGATTCCAACATCAATTAGAAGACATCGTGGTGGTAATAAGGCACAAGTTAAGTCTTTGCAACCTGCTAAACCTTCAGCTCATCCAGATACACCAAAAGAAACTACTACTACTACTAATAATAATAATAAAATTGAACCTTCAACAAAACCACAAAGTAATGATGATTTTAGATCACTGTTTTTAGGTGAAAAGAAAGAATAGCTACATTGACTAACTTTTTTTTTTCTTTGATTCTAATTTACAATCATTTTTAATGACTTTTTTTTTTATATATAAATGTAATTTATTTATCTAATCCTCATCTAAATATTGTTTCAACCCATTAATTTGTAAAACCAATTGCTCAACCAATTTAGTTCTTGTTTTATCTTCACCTTCAAATGCTCTTTGTTCTTCCACTGAAGTTGGAATGACTCTTGAACTTAAAAATTTAGGATGTGCCAATAAATGTGTTAATGAACTACCTAATGAATTTTTCCCCTGTTTAGAACATAATCCTGGTACAATATCAATTTTAGTAGAGAAAATTTGTGTTGATGATAATGAACCAAATTCTAAATAAAAAGATTTCAAAGCTTTTTGTAACAATAGAATTTGTTCAGTTTCTTGTAATGCTTGAGTTGTGATTGCCATTGATTCTTGTGACCAACTATTTATTGTTGATTGTAATTGTTTACTGAAATAACTAACAAAAACACTGATTTCTGGTAATAATCTGGCACCAAATTTACTTAACAATTTCAAGATGATAACTAATAATCCATTACTCCAGATATTATGATAACTTGGTGATGTTTGAACAAAAATATTACCTTCTTGAATAACTAATGAAATTGGACTTTGAATTAAAATTGAGAATAATCCATTGGAAATAAATTGTTCGGCAATTATATCTTCTGTGACAGCTTCAATTATGAATGACAAAATCAAATCAGCAAAAATTGGCTCATCATTAACTTTTAATAAATGAGAACTTGAGTAAACGTTCAATAAACTTTTTGTTGTACCAAAATCAACCAACATAATCGACATTTTGGTGATAAAGCTTGACGATAAATTCATTGAAATTAATCCCTTGAATAAAGAAATCATTAAATATAGATCTTCTAATCTTCCTCCAATTTCTGAATTGATCCCACTTTGAACAATGTCTAATAAAAGTGTTGTACCTTTAGCAATAACAATT
The DNA here is from genome assembly GCA_030573755.1 of Starmera amethionina. Classification (NCBI taxonomy): domain Eukaryota; kingdom Fungi; phylum Ascomycota; class Saccharomycetes; order Phaffomycetales; family Phaffomycetaceae; genus Starmera; species Starmera amethionina. The sequence goes on from JAJMDW010000176.1 coordinate 29,204, forward strand.
TCAAAAAATAATGAAAATTTAGTTGATAATTCTTCAAAAATCTCAGTTTTACCCTTTGATGAATTTAAACAAAATAAAATTATTCTTAATAATGGTCTATAAATTTCAGATTTATTTTCTGTTATTTTCAAAAGAAAATTTATATCATGTGAAGTTATTAAATCTAGAGATAATCTTAGTATATCAATAACTTCTTTATTTGACAATTCTTTTTGTTTTTTCAATGAGTATAATAAAAAAAATGAAAGTTCAATACGAACTCTATAAACTTCAGCAAATAGTGGAATTTTAACACCTTCATTAATATTAGCTTGCAATAACTTCATAACAATCTCAACAAATGAGTTTTGAGAAGGATGTTTTTTAACATAGGAAGTTAATAAAGCACCCCAAGATTTAGCTGCACTTATTTGAGAAGAAACAAATTGAAAATTAACACTTGCTGAAATAACTTCATTTTTATAACCATCGCCATTATTATTTGAACCTGTCCAGTATTGATTATCCTCTAAAATATCATCTAATAACTCTAAATCATAAACTGCACCCTCACCAAATTTATTTGAAACTGCAAATGGTGATCTCACAAATTGACTTAGTTTTAGATCTGGCCATTTGGTTTGGAAATTTTTGTTCAAGTTTGTATGTAATGATGTTCTATAACCAAATGGTTCATATAATGGTTTGATTGATTCTAAAACTTTATCCCCAGTAAGCATATCAATGATTGGTTTTATTGATTTATCATCCTTTGAGGTGAAAATTAACAATGCACAAATTTCTGCTAATTTCGAGTTTAATTTATATTTATAACAGTTTTGAATGATTTTATCATTGTTTCTTTCACCAGATCCAGTTGGTTTGAAATCAGTTAATTTTTTGACTAAGGTTTGTATGAATGAAAGATCGTTTTGGTCTTTTCTTGAAGACCATGAATTTAAAGCAAAAGCAATTGCATCAACTAAATGAATACTTAAAGATTCTGGATAATAATCTAAGTTCTTGACATTTTGTTTTAAAATGGAGAAAATTGTAGGTTGTGTGCTTGTGGATGTTGTTTCTGATGATAATTTTATATCATGACCATTCAAAAATATCATGGATAAACCTTTTTGATTACCTTCAATTATTGCAGAGAAAAAATCATAAAGATATTTCTTGACCTCAAAATCTTCATATTCAGATTGTAAGTCAGTAGTTATTGACAATAGTAAGACGTTTGTAAAATGATCACCAAGATGTGCTAATAATGAAGGTGGATCATTTGGCCACTGTGCGCTAGCTAATTGTGTTAGAAGTTGTAGAATTGGACTTCTAATGGTGAGTGACTTGCTATAAATATCAATCAGTTTACTTGAATTTATGAATAATTCTCTTTCAAAAGTTGAAGGTTTATAATTGTTCCCAGATCTGATTGAAATCAATAATTTTGAAAATTTTAAAGTTATTTTTGTCCATTTGTTGAACCAGAAACCAGTTTTACCACAATATTCAAAATTTGGAGTAATTGATAAATCGTCAATTGCCGATAAGATTGGTTTGATAATTCTAGCATCTGGTAACGAAACCATAAAAGATTTGATGATACGTTCTGCAGAAGATGCTAAAACTTTTGTAATTTTATTGGATAGTGGAGTTTCTGGATCAATACCAAAAACAGATATCAAAATCTTACTGAAAATCTCAATAATTAATGAGCCAATTTGATATTTATAGTAATTTTCCGAATATTGCCAAAACAGAAAACTTTCAAACACTTGAATTGCATGATTTGTTAGTTTTGGAATAATTTCAGCCTTCTGTGGCATTAAATCTTGATTTGCATTTAAACTATGAAGAATCAAATTTTGGTATAATTTTAAAATTGCAATGGTAAAATCATAGTTACCGTTTACAGTTTCAACACCACCTAATATCACACCAATTAATCCACCACGACCACTATGTTCCAATAAATCAGATCTCATCAAGTGTGACCAAACAATTTCAGGAAAATGTTCTAGTAATGCAATCAACAAGTATACAATTTTAGTTAAAATGATTGTATTTCTTTGGTGCAAAGATTGTTCAAAAGTTTTCAACAAGATATCAATGATATCACCATCATCAATAAAAGTTGATAATTCTTCTAGAATATTAGCAACTTGAGCCATATCCAGTGAGTTAAAACTATTAGTGATTAATTCCAAAATTGTGATTAATGAGTCTTGTTGTTCAGCAACCAAACAAGTGTTTTGTAAAATTCTTCCGATTAAACACCAACCATTATAATCATAATAGAAGATAATAGCTTCCAAATTTGCGTCTGCAGTAGGCACTAATCTTCCTTTGGATCCAGGTGGTAAAAATAAGGCAACGTTTGTGTTCAGTTCAAAAGGAGGATTGATGTATAAACCATCTCGAATTTGAATTAAATCTGTTGTTGAATCATAATCAAATAAGATTTCATTGATTTTAAAAGTTTTCATATAAGTAGTCATACTAACTAATTCATTATGAGCAAAAGCACCATTGATACTCAATAATCTTAAATATGGAATCAACGATTCTGGAAATTTAGCTCTTGACAAGTACAATAATCTTTGAGTATTAGGATTGATAAAGAATTTTTCAACAAAAGAATTTGGTGCCTTTGTTAAAACTTTATAATACGTATGAGAGATTGTATCAGTCAATTGAATAAATGGAACTGCTGCAATCAAAAAAGATGACAAAATGGCAGAATAAATGCTGTCATAATTCAAACTATCATCACAATTTTCAATTTCTTTGAAAACGTTTAAATTAGCTGCATTCATAACGTAATAACTTGCTAAATCGCCGGCTTCCGGACCAAATGTTTTCTCAGCAAATGCATCATCTAGATCGTTTAATACAATTGCCCATGCGTAAGAAATTATACCCGTTATTTCTGTGTTTGACGACAATAATGTGTTTATATCTTGTAAAACTTTCGAATCAGATGAGATGAATTCTGGATTGAAAAAGTCGTCGTTTGTATTTAATCCTAATAACCATAAGGAGTTAATTGAGACTAAAGATTGGATCTCTTTAAACACTGAAGATGGAATGGAGCTTGATGGCTGTAATAAACTGGAATTTTTCAATAATGTGAACCAGCTGATAACATTTGCTGAAGTTGGAGTAAATGCTATTAAAAATGTTGATAACAATTTCAAGGTTTCAATTGTAGTTGCTGATTTTTCAGATTGAATCAATTCTAAATATTCTTTCTGATATTGTTTCGATGTTGTTAATGTGGTTAAAAACTCAATCAATTTGTTGAAAAACAAAGGATCTTGTTTGAGTTTTACGGAGTAAGTATCATTGATCACTGGTATTGATTCGTTTGTAAGTAGTAATCTTGATAACTCTAGAATGGTTTTTCTCTCTTGCAAAACTTTAGTGATTACAGTTAATTTTTGTTCTTCAAATGATGGCAATTTACCATCATTATTTTTCCACAGCAGCTCATTATTTGAGGTACTTTGGCTGCCAGATTCTAGTATTGTTCTTCGACGCATTTGATGGACAACACGAGCAACTTCCTCCACATTAACACCAACAATTTCAGAAACTTCTTGAGCCAAATTCTTCAAATCTGGTGTAATTTTAACAACTTGTCCTCGCACCGTCAAAGCACCACTTGCTGGTAAGCTTTGACCTATTTTCTTATTAAAAAGAGAAGGATCTGCCAACACGCTCACATTGGCTTTAAGAAACTTGTCCAATGCCGACAATCTCTGTGTTTCATTTGGAATGCTGAGCACATGTAATGCTAGCTCAAACGACCTAGAACAAAAATGGTTATTATTTACTAGTGATGTCAATTACCAAATAAGCATACCAGTTGTCGCTGTTGTTTGTTTGCGCTAAACTCATTTGCAACGCGCTAGCCGCTGTGGTTTTTTATGAAGTCTTAACAAAGATCAGAAACAATTTTCGATTTGTTTTGTTTTGATTTTTTTTTTTTTGGTGGAAAAACGAATTCCGGTTAACTTCGAAAAACTACAGCAATTCCGAGCATGAACATGAATTGTTTTAACTAGCAGACAATTCACAATCAAACATAAAAAACTTTGTCGACTTCTTGTGGGATTGGAGCTGGTGGGAGTGCACCTGCAGCAATTAGTTGTCTGCCGGGGTTTTTTTCTGTGTAATTTGGAGTTCCTGGGAGGGTAATATTGACTGTTGATTGTTTCTTCTTCAGATTGACTTTATCATTCACTAGGTTCTTCCATGCTGCATGAGAATGAGCAATCACAGACATGGTTTTAGTGGCATTCTGGTATTCTCCGTTGTATCCAAATTGATTGGGTGATTTCCCATCTGGAATTTTGTAGTCTTTAAACCATCTATAAGTACTTTCAAGTAAACCAGGACATTTGGATTTAACATCATCTATATCATTCAGGTCACCAGCCAATGGATCATTGACATCAATGGCAATCACTTTCCAATCCAACTCGCCATCATCAATCAATGCTAACGAACCCAATATTTTAACCTCATAAACATCACCCAATTGAGCGACTCTGGAACCTATTTCACACACATCAATTGGATCATTATCCCCAACATAGCCTGTCTCTTTATCCACTACAGTTGGATCGTCCCATGTTTGAGGAATGGCCCCATAATTATGAATGTATCCTTTGAAAGGGAACAAGTTCTTGACGTATCTCAATTTACCGTTTTTAATGTCTTGAGTAATTGGATTCAATTCTAATTCTTTATTAATTTCAAATTTGGCATTGGACCATCTTGGAATCTCTACCACCATTTGCACTGTACGTTTCTCTTCATTTAAATTAATTGGCAAGTCATGGAAGAACGAGCCAATTTCACCATTGGCGATTTTCAAATATGTCTTGAACTCATTGGTGTATTTAGCACCGACTTGCTCTGTGTGATATTCTGCTGTTTGTAACAAATGTTTCTGGGTCATACGCAGACGGGCAGCTGCTGAATGCACCATTTTGCTAGTTCTGACTATCAAATTACAGCTCATTCTGAAATGTCACTTTAAAATCATTTCTTCATAATTACAACTCCAGATATGTTTTTTTTTTTTTTTTTTTTTTTTTTTTTTTTTTTGATTCGTTTCTTTAGAAGAGAACTGAATCGATCCGGTTCTACAATCAGTGGAATTTAAAAAAAAAATTGAATTAAAAGCAAAACAATCGGTGGTAGTGAAAAGCAACACATGGTGGGAAAAACTGTCTATATAAAGAATTATTTATTATTAAACTTAGCTATTGTGAAAATAAAATTAATAGTACATATTAATATGTTTGTTGTTAGCTGCTTGAACCAGACTCATCTTTTTCTTCCAAAGCGTGATCGAATGGTGAATTAACTGCATCATCGTAACTTGGAGGCGGACCTGTCCATACTGCTTTACCCTTTTCATTAAACTCGGTATTTTCATCACTCATTTGGATAATTCCACTGAAATTTTGAATTTCTTTAGTGGATAATCCATAAGGATCTCTAGTAATCCAAACAATTGGAGATTTTTCACCAACAGCTGGAAAATCATAAGCATGTTTCAAATATTCTGGATCAGTATTTTCTTCTGGATCTGGATAGTTATATATATCTGGAATTCTTGTTTTAGCAACTTTATAACCACTATAAATATGAGGTTTTAAGAAACGTTTCCAAAATGGAGCTGGTGGTACCGCAGTATTATCACCATCTGCTAATAATGGAGTAGCAATTCCACGACGCTGATCAAGTGAAAATCTACTCAAATCTTGTAATTCAACATTTTGACCATCAGTGAAGACATTTTTCAGTGATGATTTATCTGTTGTATAAATTGATTGATCTGCTCCATTTGTAACAGACATTGCTGAATTCTTCAATTCATATTCTTCAGATAATGGACTAAATATATATTTTTGAATTTTTCTTTTAAAAGAAGGTGTTTCGGAATGACCATCTAAAGGTTTCATTGCATCAACAGGAACAACTTTATTCAAATCATCAAATGCAGAATTCAAATTTAAATGAACAAAAACAGTGACACCAAGTGCAATGGCTTCCAAAACAACTGGACCCCAAGCTTTACCAACAACAAATAATCCTAATAAACAAATCTCACCTAAATAAATACCAACCATTGTTTGGAAAATAGCTCTTGGATAATGCATACCTCTTGAATCAGGTCCTTCAGCATAAGTATAAGTTAAGTTGTGTAAATACGCAATATATAAAACAGCAAATGCCACTGAAGAAAATAATAAAATCAGTGGTGAAATCATTGAATAAGTTAAAATAATAACAGTTAAATTGGTGAAAACTGGGAAAACTGTTCCCCATTGTAATTTAGTCAATGATGAAAATCTATTGTATTGTTTTCTTGGTGTTTTATCCAAAAATGCACCTAATAAATAAAACAAAATCAAATTAGCAATTTGTAATAAAGCACCAGATGCACCAGTTAAACCTTGTAAAATAATATAAGAAATATAAAAATTTGAGGCTTTTGGTAAATTCTCTGATAATAAATACATTGCATTAGTTGGAGATTCAACAATTTGAGTAACTGTCGAAGAAGCAGAAGAAGCTAATGTAGTGACTAAAAAAACTTGAATAACTTGAAATGCAAAATAAGATTGTTGAGTGAAATATTCAACTGATTGATACGAAGTTGCACCTGAGATTTTTGCCATTACTCTAATATATTTTGGTAAAAGTGACATTAAAATTGATAAGAAAACAGTTGGAGCTAATGAAGTTAATAAACCTAATAAATCTTCTGGTAAGTTATAAATAAATCTTAACCAATGTAATTTGTTTGTTAAATAGGTTATGTTGGAGATCAAACCAACAAATGCAACAGGAATAGACCAAAAGATTAATAATGCAATAATTGCACTAACACTACCAAATTTCCTAACCAATCTTTCCCACCAAAACATTCTCAAATTGATCCAAATAACATCAGTTGGTTCAATACCAATGAAACGTGGAGACATATGTAAAGCAGTATGAGATGTAGTTGTTTGATAAGCAACTTGTGCGGAATATTGAGAACCAAATTCAACAAAAACAGAATTGATAGCTTTATTTTCTTTATGATTTGCTTGTAATTCTTCAATTTCTTTTTGTAAGGCTGGTAATTCTTCTTTGATATAGTTGATTGTGTCAACTTTTTTACCAACTAAAAATTTCAATCTGTGATGAGGTCTTTTCTTTGCAGGAACATAATCATTAATATTGTTTGAATTGATGACATTACCCTTTTTCTCAGCTTTAGCTTTAAATTTCAAAGCATTTCTTAATAAAGCATTTTCTGCATTTTCTAATTGATTTGCCATTTTATCTCTTTTAGCAACTTTTTCAGTAACTTCTTTGGAAGCTCTTGCAATCCAAACTGTTTTAACATCATCAAATAATTTAGCAAATTCCGTTTCATCTAAGAATTGATCAGGAACTGTTTGAAAAAGGACAGTTCTTGAAGATAATTTTGAAGCATAACGTGGAGATGATAAAACTGCTTGTCTGATGGAAGTATAGTAAGTTAATTCTCTGTAAATGATATAAAGAATACCAAAAAACCAGAACCAACTTAAAAACACATGAGCATAAAATCTGCTGGAGTGTTTGACATTACCAAAGGATAATTGATCCATACCTTCTTGATGTTTACCATTTGAAGCGTTCACTGGTAACAAAATTGGGAATAATAAGATACACCCAATGACGGAAACAGCAGTAACAAGACCCAAATATCTAATGAAAAAATAACCATCTAAACCAGCCTGTCTAATAATAAAATTATCAGATTTTTTCAACAAAGGAGGTAGCCATTGATAGACACCAGAAGGTAACGGATCAGGTTTCTTCTCCTCATTGATCAAATCAAAGGAAGATTTTGGTTGATAAATACGTAAAAACTTCATTCTTAACAAAAGAAAAGCAGACACAAATATAGCAAACAAGGCCCCATTGGTAACTAATGCAGTAACCACTGCCTGTGTGGATGTGGACTTTGTGTCACTTGATTCCATTGCAGAGTGTCCAGCGAGTGAATTGGGTGTTTTATAATGGTAAAAGAAGATTTAATGTTTTTAGTAAACAAGAATCCAGTTTTCTTTAATTTCTTTTTTTTTAGATTTTGTTAAGTTTGGCGTGTAAAATAATAGCTGATGTGCGTTGTGGAAGGCTGAAATTTTGACTCAAAATTACTTGTTTTTTGAAGTAGAGATTAATGTGTTCCTCAGGCCTGTTTGAGGGTGGTTTGACATCTAGTGTGAGTCTTGCTTTTGGTATAAAAGAATCGAGATGTCCTGCACTGTGCACAGCTTGAGTGTGGGCTCTGTTTTCAGCTGCTACTAGAATTAATTGAACAGTCGAGATAAAACTATTAAAATGCACCGCTCGTTAAATAAGAAGTTGTAGTTGCACTAGTACTTCGTATTAAATCAAGAAGAAAAATTTGTTGTTGAATTGTTTGAGACTGTTCAACTGGTCAGTTACTCTTCTACACTTTTATTATACCTTGGTTTCAGATCATATTCAAGATATATAGATAGTACGTCTACACTACTACCAACTACCAGCCTCCAGGCTCCAGCTAGTAGTTGTGACTTAATCTCGGAATAGATTGCCTATAAATGTGGTTAATTCAATCTCCATTTTACAAATTGCAATGGAATTTTTAGGTCTAAAATTTAGGTTTCAGTTGGAACTTTAGACTCTAGGAGTCTAGACTACGAGTAACTGAATTAAAAAACAATCCGTAAAACCATAACCCTATAAAACCTTTTATATCAAAAAAAAAAACTGCAACCCATTAATTCTATTAATTTTTATCAATACTCTCTCTTCAAATTATCACATAAACTCAATAATAAATAAAACATTCAATATTATTACAATTAATCTATTTTCTCTAATGTTTAATTTGGAACTTCAACATAATAACTTTGTAAAGCACGATATAAAGCAGGAATCAGTTTATCCCATTTTAAAATTCTGACTTCTTTATCAAACCCTCTTGGTTTTCTAACATCATATGCCATGATTCTTGCAGCTAATTCTTGTCTAAAATCTTCTTTATTTGGACTTGAACTGTTTGATTTAGCAGAAATTGAACGTTTTGACCAAAATGGAACCAAATTTGATCTAATTCTACCACGCTCACGACGTTTTTCAATTGGATCTTGAGATTCTGAGCCAATTAATAATTCCACAATTCTAATAACTTCCACTGAAGTAATATAAAAGTCATGTTTATTATCTTTCCCATCATTTGAACCAATTGATCCTTTACGATTTTCATTATTAATTGAGATTGAATCTTCATCATCTGGATCTTCATCAAATTTTTTAAGACATTCAATACATGAAACTTCTAAAACTTCAACACCATCAAGATTTGATTTAATAACTTTCGGATTTTCAAATGCTGAACCAACAATAGAAAATTTAGCATGAATTTTGGAACCAATTTGAAATCTTTCAATTCTTATTATTCTTCTACCATCTTTTTTCTCAAACACGTTCCATTCTGGTAAACATAAGTCTTCAACGGCTCCATTTATTAAAAATAGTTGAACTGGTTCAAAACGATGGTTTGGTAATGTATTTAAATTAGGTGGTTTAGTTGTTGATCCTCCACAACTTATACCTCTAATGACTCTATGTTTTTGAAATGATTGTAATTCATTTAATTGTGGAATAACTTCTTCTTGTTGTTGTTGTTGTTGTTGTGGTGGTGGTGGTGGTGGAATCATTTGAAACCCAATTTGATGTTGTAAATGTTGATAATTTCTAAAATCATTTGAAAATTGATGATGATTAATTTGTTGTGATGGTGGAATGATGTCTTCATCAAATGATCCATCTGGTTTTTGTAAACTAAATGATTTGGATGAAAAAGTATCAAATAAATTCATATTGCTATTAAAATAACTAGTTTGATTGTATTGACCACTAGAAGTATTTATATTAAAAGTCATTGTTTGTGGAGATGAAAATGCTTGATCAACAGGTAAATTATTTCCAGAATTTTGTGAGATCTCAGGAACACTTAAGAATCTTAATCTTTGAGAATTGCTATCATTAACTGTGCTATTATGACGGAAGTCAAAATGTAATTGTTCATTTGTTGGTGTGCTAGCATCACCGATTGAAAGCGGTGGTACTAAGGCCATTACCGGTGGAAATTCAGAAGTGAAAGGACTGCCTGCAGTACTTGGTGATAGAAGATCAACTTGAGAAGTTGAAGAATGGAAAGATATGTCATTAGAGTCAGCACTAGATAGACTTAATAACGGTGGGTGAGACTGAACAGGGGAAAATGTAGAAGCCTGTTGTTTTCTCAAATTTTCCAATTGTGTCCTTTGTTCAGCAGCGTGTGCAACAGCTTTTGTTGCGTCTTGTTGTTGTTTTTCAAATATTAGACGTTTCTGTTCCTCTTGTTTCATTAGTAGTTCATGTTGGTGTCTTAGTTGATTTTGGAGCTGTTGTTGTTGCCATTGTTCTACCATTTCCGTCTGATTGTACATCTGTTGTTGTTGTTGTTGTTGTAACATTGGTTGCTGGAAATTCATCTGTGTTTGCTGCTGTTGTTGTATTGGGAACTGTTGTTGGTAAAAGTTCATAACTGCATGTTGAGGAAACTGTTGTGGTTGAGATACCTGTTGCATCTGCTGGATAGAAACCTGGGGATATTCCTGCTGTGTAAGAAACTGGTCACCCAATGTGTCGATGTTGTTGAAAGCTACCAATGATGAGAAGTTGTTGGTGGTGGCCAACATGTCTGTAAAATTAGAGTTGCAGTTGTAAGGTTTTTCAAAAGAGGTCATTAAAATCTAGATCTTGTAACGAAGTATATCGTATTTCTTTGTAAATAGCAGACCGGTTATATTTATACTCTCGTACAGTTGTTATCAGCGTCAGGCTTCAGCGATACTGAAAGAAAGAGCAAACCAGGTATTTATTTATTAATTCAACAATGTAAACTCAGCTGTAGATACTAGACAGTAGTAGTAGATATGTACAAACAATTTACAAAAGTACATCAATCAACAATAGCAAGCTGTTTCCTGTGGACTGCTGCGAGGAAGATATCATCGTATTGTTTGCTTCAGCAGCGCAGAAGAGCGCACGCCGCAGGAACACTTTCTAGCATCGAGCTACAGCTTACATGGCAGATCTGCGTTGGATAATACTAAGATTCAAAAAGCGTGTACCAGGGTCCACTGTCCAGTTATTGATGATTGTACGTTTCTTGATTCTTCAACCAGTGATATGGTCCAGTCAACAACTGGATATTGCAATATAGGTTTAAACTTTGATATAAATAGAGCTCAAGCTTTCAACTCTACTCTGTAAGCACTCTGAACATGAACTTGATCCACCAAATCAAAACCTATCCTACAGCGGCCAGCCTACGGCCCTACTACTACAATTACCACTGGGTCTGAGTAGCACACTGTATTGGTCACAGCATAAGTTATAACCTCAAATCAGATGCATCTTTGACAGGCACAGGTGCAGCGTGTTGAGTTCTTAACTTCTTCACTGCTTTCAACTTTGAGCTGCTCCCTTTTAATCTTTGAGCTTGTTTGAACTCTGTTTAAACTTCATTCATGTGCTGAAAAATCAATCTCTGCTACAACTTAGTACAAGTTTTAGCTTCTTTTGATGCCCAAGGAGTTGGGACCAGGAACATGTTTTGAATCTATCATCCATGAATCATGATCCAGCCTCAAAAATGTCCACCTCCCATTTCTCAAAAGCACTCAAATTGCTCTCTGTTTCAACCTTGATTTGGATGATGGATCGCAGTTATGTCATTATCAAGTAGTAGTTCTAAACTGAGCTAAAATACCGTAATTTGCCTACTTAATACTTATTGCTCAAGAGTCAAAACACATTAATGTTTACTGAAGTCACGACTCACAATTAATACCGACTGAGTACATACCTAATTTTCAAATTGGAGATTAAACCAGTTGATACACTCCCATCAACGTCATGACATGGGCATGAGTGATAAGAGTCTGTCTTGATAGTGTAATTTTGATGGACTCACAAGTCACGAATCACCATCGAGTCCTAACTGTTTTTTTGAATGAAATTGAGGCCTCTTAATTCAATTGAACTGTCTAGTACTAGAAGATTCTTTTTTTTTTTTTGAACAGTGAGCAGTGAGCACTAAATAGTTAGCAATGAGCATTGAGCATCCAGATGATTTATACTCTTTTGAACTTTATACATAATTCAAATCTATGAACTTGTAAGTTGCAGTTGTTACCACAGCTGAAATGCTCGCATGTTATCTCTTTATACCGATACTCTTTTTCAAATTCTAAACTATTAGAACTTAGATGAGTGAGCGAGCAAATGCCATACATTTACAAATTAATAATTACACATGTTCGGTAACGACTACTAAGAATCAAGATCATCGATCTTTGTATGTTGTAAAACCTTGTACTGATAATCTTATGACGATAACATTCATAATGACCGGCATTATGAGTTCCTAAAACCTTTATATGTCTAATCATTGCTTTTAGTTTAATTATATAGATTGATTTATTTCATATGCTATTTAGCACCTGTAACCAAGTTGATCTAATACTTCAAGCTGAATTAGATTTCTTTTTAAAACTTTTAAGTTTCAATCAGCCTAAAGGTTTAAATCTGCTATCACTGATCAGAACTTATTCAAATCTCTATCCCCAAAATCACCATCAATTTACTCTTTCGGTAAAATGGTTAACCATGTTGCAACTTGCAATTTGCAAAAATAAGAGAAACTTACAAGTAATTAAACAATATATTTATGAGGCACCATTTCAAACTAGTTGATATCTAGTCTGAGTAACTCGACGACTTCTATATATGATTTTTTTAGACACTTAATAAGAGTTACAAGCAGTGCTGTAACGGTGTAACCTGTTGTTTATGCTTGTAAACTTTCAATCCAAAAAGAGCAATCAACTTTTGAGTCCCCAAAAATGCAAACTTTTAAACAATCCTTTAAATTCTAAAACGCATTGAACACGTTATCTAATTCTCTGATTTCTTCCACGAGTGACGATTCACGAATTTATACAATCTTCTAATTATATGACCGGCATCATTTTATAATTCAAACAAAATTGCTACAAAATTCAAATTTAGCAAGAAATTTAGATCAAGTTGAACTTTTTTTTAGTTATGTTTGCTACTGGATTGACAACGATTTAACTTTCTCAATCGCGCATCAAATTTTACTGACTTCCAACCCTTGATCTTTTCAAATCATTAGTGAGTTAATGGGTATTGGGAAGACGTTCTCTTCATTAAAGTTCGAACTTTAAATTAATTAATATTATGTTTACTGTCAAGTAATATTTAATTTCAGCTTGATATTCATCACAATTCACAACTATTTTGAATATGTCAAACAGTCTATATCTTTTACTAGTTCATGAATTACAATTTGATCATTGATTGTGAACTTTGAAGTAGTAGAAAACTTTAATTATTGAAGCACTTCACTTATTAGTTAACATATGCGATAAATGTATGTACTATGTGGTATGTACTTTCATAACTTAATGTAACTTTATACAAGCAGTTAGATTTCAGAAGTTGCAACTTGAAAGTTCCATCAGTATCTACGGTTAGCTGTTTTGAAATCTTTAGACTTTAATATCATAAAAATTACAACTTCTGAGTTTTAATTTCTAAACTTATACACTTCTATCATTTTGACACCATTTGTTGCCAATTAAAGTAATCAATCACCTGTTTTTTTTTTTTTTTTTTTTTTTGTTTTTGAGTCTTTAAATCCAAACTTCAGTCTTCCAAATATTTACAAAAACCATGTAAGTTGTAACTAAAGGCTCAAGCTCACTGGTGGATCCTGCCTGTGTTTATTATATCAGGATTCAGTACTAGAATTCATGAAAATATAAACTTTTTTTTTGGATCTCACATCTAAAGAGTTTGACCTTCAACTGGTCAACTGATGTACATCTCATAATTAATTCATGTCAGTGAGCAGTCTTTCAAAGAAGTATGGAGTTTTAAAAATCACCATTAAAATTTGAATTCATGTTGTTTAACATTCAATAACCAATAACCATATACAATTCCAGACTGCAGTCGTCAAGGTAAAACCGTTGAGATTACTAGATCTTTAAAGTCGTACGTTTAATAATAATATAATATTCAACAATTATATGGTGTAATTTTATGATTAATTATTCATTCAAAATTCAAATAGGGTTTCACGGTCGACAACCTGGGGCCTTGGCACCTTCCAGTGTCCACGCATTTAATGGATTTTGATTTGAAGAAATGAATTTGTAACTGGTTCGTTCTGAAAAGAAATGAAGAATTGTATATTAGAATGTTTTTGATGATCAACGACGTACTTACTACTTACTGGTAGAATTCAGCTGGATTTTAGGTATAATTTTTTGTGGTAATTATACTAGTAACTAGATACGACGTCCCAACAAATTCTGGCATCAATTTTTCATATATTTAGTATTTACTATTTACCGTCTATTATCCAGATTCTATGTGGCCTACTGACTCCTGGGTACTCTCTAAATCTAGAAGACATTAATATAATTGATTGCCAATTATGGACGAGCGTCGAGTAGTACTATATATTTTGAAATTAACTCCTGTTGCAAAAGTTTTCAGTTACATGGTACATACAACATACTACATACAACATAACATACTACATACTAATCATACAAGACGTTTTTTTAATACTT
>JAJMDW010000176.1:57441-88743 GCA_030573755.1 Starmera amethionina
AAAAAAAAAAAAAAAAAAAAAAATTCAATTTCATTCATGTATGTATGTATGTATGTACTATTCACAATTGTTATTCAAATCCAAAGCTCAAACCATTTTACAATTCACCGGATTCTTGAATAGTGATTTTGGCTCTTGGTTTACCTGAATGGGTACCGTAAGCTTCGATAGTTTTAACGGTTTCCATACCTTTAGTAACTTCACCGAAAACAACATGTTTACCATCTAACCAAGGACATGGAACAGTGGTAATGAAGAATTGCGACCCATTGGTGTTTGGACCAGCATTGGCCATGGACAATAGACCTGGTTTTGTATGTTTCACGGCAAAATTCTCATCAGCGAATCTTTCACCATAGATGGATTTACCTCCAAACCCATTACCATGGGTGATATCACCACCTTGTAACATGAATTGAGGAATGACTCTGTGGAATGGAGAGCCAGCATAACCAAATCCTTTTTCACCGGTACATAAAGCTCTGAAATTCTCTGCAGTTTTTGGAACAATGTCATCATATAATTCAAATTCGATTCTATCTAGAGCACGACCATTGATTTCTGGAACGAAAAAAACTTTCTTGCGGAAAATTGCTGCTGAAGATGAAAATTGTCTGATGGATCTAAACATTTTTGAAATTTCTTTGATTTCTTTTTGTTGCTAGTTGGTGAAAGAAGTTAAGACAAAAATTAAAAATTAAAAATTAAAAATTAAAAATAAAAAATAAAAAATTAAAAATAAAAAAATGAAAAAGAGGAGCAGGGTAATAGAGTGAATTTGAATTAAGTTGACTCAATTGAAAGTGCGATTCAACTGCAATTGAAACTAATTGATGGTGGTAGCCATTCTAATCATAATTCATGGAGTAGTTTAGTTAAAAAATGATCAAATTCAGCCAAATTACTGCTATTTCCCAAAAAATCCAAATATTTCAATCCAATTCTTCCATTAATTGTATCAATTTTTGGTCTCATAAACTCATATTTAAACCAACTCTTATGTTCATGGCTAGCAATACGATTCTTGATATTACTAGACAAGAAAATTTTCTCGATTTTACCAACTTTCTCTCTATATTTTTTAATTTCATTGGCTAGTTGGAATTTATAATACATTTTAAACCATGGATAATCAATTGTAATGGATCTTTGTAAATCATACAATTTATCATCAAATAACTCGCTTTTCTTAAGTAAAATATCCAATTTCGTTTCAATCAACTCTAAAATTGTTGGATCATCATTAAAATTCGTCTCATTTTGTGAAATGATATTATCAAATTGAATCTTAATCTCTTGAACAAAATCATTGATTCTAATAGTAACAACTTCAGTTTCACTCATTTGTAATCCTAAAAACCCAATCAATTTACTAACAAAATCAATACTTGAATTTCCCATTCCAATTGATACACTTGGAATTCCATAATGATATTGAAATGAATTATAATTTGATGATGATAAATCTTTGATTTCTACAGCATCAATTTCTTTTGACACTATTTGATTGAACTGATCACTAATAAATTGTTTTTGCAAAATAACACTCTCAATATCAATTTCATTATCCCCAATTTCATCGATATTAATAAACCCAATAACATTTTTATTAAACTTTTCACTAAACTTTATTGCGCCAATGTTCCCATACTCGTGTTTATCAAATTTAACTAAAATTATTTCACGTAATGGTTTCCATCCTCTTTGGAAATATAAATGACTTAAACTTTTGGAAATTTTCAATAATGATTCATCATTTAAACTTGTTCCAATTATAATTTTTTCATTCAATAAACCTGGAATCTTAATATATTCATTACATAGTTTTGTTTTCATATAATTCTGAGAGTTTATGAAATTCATCTTGAATCCCATTTTCTGTTTAAAAATCCTTGATTGTTCATTGGTGATAAAAATTGAAGGAACATTGGAAATATCAGAACATTGATCTTTGATAATTTCATTAGAAGTACATTTGATCTCACCTCCATGATCTCCATTTATCACTCTCACCACATTTTTTTCCTTGATACCATCTCCATAAAAAACAACAGCAAGTGCTCCATTATTATAAGCTTCATTCAAGTAAACTTCATTTGGAATCGATTTATTATGTTTAATAAAATGAATTTTATTATTCAACTTAGTCTCATTATTCAATTGCAAATAGTCATCAACAAACACAAATTCCGCATCAATTATTTCATCATTACGACTCCCACCACTAATTACATCACTAACATCAATAACCACACCATCAATTTCTAAAATTTGAACTTTAGGTTGATTCAACATGACACTATGACAATCTTTCATCACACTGAATCCTTGTTTAGTAAACCCTTCATATGCATTGATTCCGACATACTCATGGTTTCCGTATTGTAAGTTCATCTGTTTAAGGAAAATCCTCAATGTTTCGAATTTTGATAATTTACTGAAATGTAATCTTCTATAATCTCTACCTAATGAAGTTCTCGGTAAGAAAACTAAATTGAAAATCATCACTGCTAGTATAGCCCAGCAGCATCCCGCTATGAATTTGGGCCAAAAGTGGTATGCAGTGGTTGGTTTGTTATCTGAAAAGTCATTTTCATTAATATCCACTGAGGTTAAGTTCGTCTGAGTTGTTGGATTTGAGTTGTTGTTTGATGTTAAAGTTGTTGGGTTGGATTGTTGGGAAGCTGAAGTAGTTGGTGGGTGTAAAAGACTCTCGTTCTCTGACATTTTTGATCTTAATATTGATAGTACAATTCATATTAAAAAAATTCAAATTTCACACGACTTTTTTTTTATCTAGAAAGAATTATTGATATTAAAAAATTACATACAAATTAAATTAATTCAATTCAGCTTTCTTCACCTCCACCGGCTCTATCGGTTCCTCGGCTTTTCTTTTCAACTCGTTTTCTTCTTGTTTTTCAACTTTTTCGATAGAACCAGTTTTGGCTAGTTTAGAATTCAATAAATTTTGTTTAACTCTTTCATCTCCATTGACTCCATCCACAACTCTAAAATACGGCTGACATCTCCAAAATGGAATTTTCTTATATGCACCTCCCCATAATTCTTTTTCTCCCGTGGTGATAATATCCAATTCATCAATTTTAGGATCTTGAAATATTTTCCCCACTATTGATTCAATTTCCTCTACTATTGATTCAATCTGATCAAAATTTTGTGTTGCTGAAGTTCTACCAATTTTTTCACGTAGTTCTGGATAATGGGGCAAAAAATTAATCAGCATTTTAAACATATGTGTTTTCATTGCCTTTTTAGATGCAAGTCCTGGAGTTGTTTTAACAATCTCGTAATATTCTCTCAACATATGATCCACTCTTGGATGTTGTTCTTTTAAAGTCGTTGCATTTGTAAACAACGCTGGGTTAAACAGCACACCTTCTGCACTCATAACACCATCACATTTAATGAATTCAATACATCTATCAATATCTTCATGGTATAAAATATTACCATTACTGAAAAAAACAGTTTCTTGTGGTAAATTGTCCTTGATATATTTAATGGTTTCCCAATCAGCGAGCCCAGTCATTTGACCTTTCATTTCCCTTAATCTTCCATGAACTGTAAGAAATTGAGCACCAGCTTTTAACACCATTTTAGCATACTCTAAAGATTTTTCCTTTGTATCATAAATTCTTATTTTAGCAGTAACAGGGATTTTCAAATTACAATGCAAAGTATTAATCAATTTATAAATCAAATCCCAATCTTCCATTAAAAAAGCACCATAATGACCTTTTCTTGCAATACCTTGAGGACAACCAAGATTCAAATCAACTGCATCACATTTATCCTCGATTTTTTTGGCAGCTGCCAATAAATATTCAGGATCATTTGCACAAAATTGCACCACTAAAGGTCTATCTATCTTTGAATCACCATCCATTTCACACCACATTTCTTTGAAATATTTTTTATTAGTGGCAAATAATTTGGCATGAAACATTGGAGTATAACATAATTCAGCTCCGTGTTTTCTTGTTAGGATACGGTATGCAAGTTCACTTTGATCAACCATAGGTGCGACGATCTTTGAAGGAGATCCTATATGGGTGAATAGTTCACGTCCTGTTGGTTTAACAGATTGCATGAGAAGTCTTAATGTAGGATGAATTTTGAAATGATTTTAATTTGAGTTTTTTTTTTTTCTTTGGTATGATGTGTATGACTAAACTGATCAGTTGTGAATTTGATAAGCTTCAGCTATTATTAGTGGAAGTTGTTTGAATGAATAAAACACAGACAAACTTTTACTGAATATTATGATCTCAAATTTTGAAAAAAAAAAAAAAAAAATTATTTTTCAGCCAAAAAGAAAAGTGGTGCGCCACAAATTGACTGAAATGATTGATATTTGAATTAATTAATTAGTTATCTAGTGATCAAGAAATAAGTCAAAAGAGAGCTATGAAATCAATTTTTTGGTCTCTTTAAGTGCTTTTATTTTGTAACATCAGTTTTTAATTTTGATTGTTTGATTTTTAAGCTATTTGAAGAGATACACATTAACTAAATGCAATTTGGAGAATTACATAAACTTGTTACATAGATGGGTGGAAAACTTCAAATAAATATATTTTTGAATTAATATATTTGGATCAATGACATGAAAACACATATCTAGCCTAAACTTAAATCAATCCTTCTTTATATAATTCATCTATTTCGTTTTGGAAAAGTTTCTGAGCATTGTTTCTCTTTAATTTTAAAGTTGGTGTAATTGTTTCATCCTCAATTTTAAAAGGTTCTAATGCCAAAAAGATATTTCTTACTTTTTCAAATCCATATAAACCAGCATGTTCAATGTTTTCATTCAATTTAGTTAAAATGAATTTTCTCAACTCTAAATCATTTAAATTTTGAAGAATTTTTTCACTGGTGTTAAATTTAGAAGATAGGTGTGATTTTTGAACAACTTTAAATAAAGGGTCAATTTCAATACCAACTATTCCAACAAGATGACTTTGGAAACTATCACCATATACAAAGAATTGATTGATAAAAGGATTATTACCTAGATATAAATTCTCAATTTTTTCACTAGCAATATATTCACCTTGAGATAATTTGAAGAAATTTTTTACACGATCAATAACCATGAGTCTTCCTTTAGAGTCAAGTCTAACAATATCACCTGTTGAAAACCAACCTTCTTCATCAATTGCCGATTTGGTTGCTTCTTCATTTTTAAAATAACTAGAAAAAATTTGAGGACCTCTTAATAACAATTCACCACTTCTGTTCAAGTCATAAGAATAATCCAAGTCAGGTAAGTTTCTCAACTTAAATTCTGCTGTGATACCAATTGCACCTGTATTTTGAGGATCATCTGTATATTTGGAAGTGATAAAAACAGCACCAAAAAATTCAGAACTACCAAAACCTTGATAAAACCCACAATTTAAAACTTTACGTAAATAAACAATTGATTCACCACTTAAAGGAGACCCTCCAGTGATTAAGAAATCCAAATTTGAAAATCCAATTTGATTTCTAATTTTGTTAATAACAAATTTATTCAATAAACTGACGAAAAAACCATCATTGTCATCATGCTTCAATTTATAGTCAACTGCAAATCTTAATAACCAACCTTTAAAACCAGTGGAAGATTTGATTTTGTCTTTCAAACCACTTTCAATTCTGTTATACAATCTTGGAACAGAACTCATATGAGTTGGTTTTAAAATTTTGATATCATCCATAAATGATCTTGGATTTTCTGGATTATGAGGGAACCCAATGGCACCACCTACTGAAAGTTCAAAAACAATTTTAAATCTTTCATAAACATGAGCTAAAGGTAAAAAAACCAAAGAAACAGGGTTTTTTGGATATTCAATTTGAACCATTAAAAACAAATTAGCCGCCATGATGTGTTTATGTCTTAATTCAACTCCTTTTGGAGTACCTGTTGTACCTGATGTGAAAGTAATTGTGAACAATGTTTCAGGAGTTGGAGGAATATGAGCCTTTGGATTTTCTTTACCTAATTTTATCAAAGTTTTAAAATCAATTAATTTTAGATTCAGCTGTTTAGCAGTTTCAAAAGCAGATTTATCTGTACCAAATTCATCCAAATCTTCAATAGAAATCAAGATTTTCAAAAAAGGAGATTTAGCTTCAATGATTTTAGGAAATTTTGATTTTGAGAATAAAATAATTGGAGATTCAGTTAATTTTAAAATGTACTCAGTTGATTCTTTACCCAAAGTATCATACAAAGGTGTATTTGGGATGGAATAAGCATGACAAGCAAGATCTGTGGCAATCCATTCTGGTTTGTTTGCAGAAAACAAGGTTAAAATGAAATTATCGATTGCAATATTTGGAACATAATCTTCCATTAATTTCAAAATTCCAGATCCAATTTGATCTCTTTTTTGGCCTAAACTTTTGTATGTTTCCCAAGTGTAAAAATCATCAAATTTCCCAGTTTGAGAATTTAAAAGCCTTTGTCCAGTTGATTTATTTTTCGGGAAAGTTTTCAAAGCTTCTTGAAATACCTCATAAAAAGTAGTGAAAGCAGGAGCAAGATCACCAACTGGAGGAGCTCCTTGAAGAAATTTGTTTCTAAAAATGGGGGAAAATGTTTCAGATGCAGTGCCAGGAACTGGAACAGATTCATCAATCTGCTGGGGTTCGTGTGGTAGTCTGTCAATGAAATCTTGAAGACACTTCAGGTTGTCGTAATCAGGGAGATTAAGACGTGGAGCTTGCATTGTAGTTGGACGTAGGTCTTCAAATCAGTTATACTCTTAAATTATATAATCAAACGTCCAGAATCGAATAACAACTATTTATCAACTGTGTGATATTCATATTTTACAGCAAATTTATAATATTTAAAAAGTAAACTAATTATTCCTCGGTTCTTGACGCCCAGATCACTAAATTATTTCAACTTTTTTATAAATTAATTATGTCAGCCGGTGACTAATTATTTAATAATAAATTAAATATTAATAATATTTGTGGCGAGTGATTTAATTTTAACGCGTTGAATTATTTCTGGCAAAATTTTAAGTGATAAAATTTGTATGTGAATTATTATAATTAATATAATTATAATATAATTATATAAATAATAAGTCATGTCGATATGAATATTTGAGGTAATTAATTTTGTTGATCTGGATAATACTTGCTTTATTACCATAAATTTCACTAAGATGTCTTTATAAATTCAGCTAAAAATAAAGATATTAAAATATCCACTTTCGGAAACTTACTTGATACAGATACAATATCGACCATTTGGAAAATCTGACACAATTTTGTCATAATTAAATCTTTACTTGATTCTATGGAAAAGAACCTTTCAATACTTGGTCAAATAGTTCAGCCTAATACAGAAGTACCTAACCAAATATCAGAAATATTGGACAAAAAAGAGCACAAGAGAATAAAATTAAATAACGAGGAAAATTTGAATGAAATTTTATCTTCAGAATATGAGTTAGAAAATGATAATGATACATGATACAGATGAAGAAGATTACAAGATGAGTGATAATGTCACTTAAACAAACTTATAAACAGATTTTAGTCTCAATATCAAACTGGAAAGGGAGTAAAGATGAAGTATGAGCAAACAAAACTAGTTGAGTATATATTATAATTAAAGTTCAGTTATCTAGCTGCTGTATGCCAACTAGTGTTTTAGAAAATTTACCACTACGATGTACTATAAATCAACTTATACAAAGTGTTTCATTATAACCCAAGTTTCTTCAATTCTTCTTCAGAAACAAACTCTAATATTTCATCTCTATTTACATAATATTTTAATTTTTCTTCTTGGTTCAATTTAGCCCATCTTAATTTAGCAATATCTTCAAAATCAGATTCTTCTAAATAAGGAGAATCTTTCCCAACTTCTAATTTAACTTCATTATAAAATCTTGAATTAAATTGTTGAATAAATTTTTTGAAAGGCATGGGTTTTTTAAACGTTTTTCTTATTGGTTTTTCTTTAACAATAGTGACAGCCTCTTTAATGATAGATTCTTCATCTTTATTACTATTAATATTATTGATAACTGTATTATCAACATCATATATTTCTTCTTGATCATAGCTAGATTTCAAATAACTTGAAGTACGTGTACTTCGTGTACTTGAAGGTTTAGCAAAATCAGGCAATGCATGAGGCATCATTGTGTTAGACAAATCCAATTTATTTTCCAAAAGCTTTAGTTTATTATTATATTCATACAATGAAATCTCATAATCATATTGATAAACACTTCTTTGTTCAGGTGGTAATTGTTCATATAAATTTTTAATAGTTTTCAAATCAAATTTTTCTCTAACTCCTTGTTCTTTTGCTGTCCAATAAATTATCTTACCGAATTCCCAGAACGGTTGTTGTGGTTTCCTTAGATATGAAGGACGGGCTGCCAAAAAAAAAAAAAAAAAGAGTTAGTTTTTTCACAGTATCGAAAACAATAATCAAGAAAATGATGACATACAGCTTGTGATGTAGTTGATGCC
Source organism: Starmera amethionina (assembly GCA_030573755.1). NCBI lineage: Eukaryota > Fungi > Ascomycota > Saccharomycetes > Phaffomycetales > Phaffomycetaceae > Starmera > Starmera amethionina. The sequence goes on from JAJMDW010000176.1 coordinate 65,962, forward strand.
AAATTTGCTGGCGTGTCTTTTGTGTATGAGTGGTTTTAGGTTTATGGTGCACCGCTGCCTGCTGATCATTGTAAAATGAGTGGAAAGTTGTTTACATAATTTTTATTTTTATTTTTATTTTCATTTTTATTTTCATTTTTATTTTTATTTTTATTTTCATTTTTATTTTTATTTTTATTTTTATTTTTATTTTCATTTTCAATTTCTTTTACATATTTTGATTTCAACATGTAAGTTTTGACATATGTACATGAGTTTTAAGTCCATAAACATTGAAGGCTTGCTTAGTGATTTATTGCTTGAACACTACAAAAACTGAAGAATTTTTTCATCATTTAAAAATTGAATATGTATAAGAAATCTACCATGGTAATTCTTTACCTTCTTCATTTAAAAATTTACCATTATCAGCAACAGTGGTGTTTTTAATAATATTGGTAACAATTTGCTTACCTGATTGTTCAGGAGTAATAGCCATTTTTTCCAAAACGTCAACATTTTCCATACCTATTTTTCTAAAATATTCAAAAGCTGATTGACCTAAATCTGTTAAAACCGTACCTGGATGAATTGAGATGACAGTGAAACCTTGTGGACCTAGTTCGAATGATAATTCTTTTGCAGCATAGTTCAAAGCAGCTTTGGAAATTCCATATGAACTAGTTGACATATTAATAAATCCAGTAATTGAACCTGCAATTGATGAAACATAAATGATTTTTTTTGTTGGCTTCTTAACTAGGTATGGATAAACAACTTTAGTAACCAAGATAGGACCAAGTGTGTTAATTTCCCATATTTTTTTATAAGAGTCATTAGGAGTTTCTAAAATAGTTTGAGGAGGTTCTCCAGTACCAGCATTTGAAATGAAAATATCAATACCATCTGAAACAACTTTGGCTAATTGAGCATCTAATTTAGAAACAGATTCTTCATCAGCAATATCAACAGTAACCAATGAAATATTACCAGTTTTAGCAGCCAATTCAATCAATTCAGTAGATTTTGTTTCATCACGAATTGACACAATGAGTTTATTTTTTGGATCCAAAGCTAATTGTTGGACGATGGAGAAACCAATACCTCTGTTACCTCCAGTGATGAAATAAGTAATTGTTTTAGACATTTAATTCTTTTAATTTTCTTATAGGTGGTTGATAGAATATTATTTTAAAGTTATAATTGAGATCTGAAGAATTGAAGTCTTTATATCACAGCTGAATAAACCTGATTTGTAATGGATGGATTACAAATGATACATATTGGTTTATTACTAGTTGACGATCTACAAAATATTAGTTTTATGGACTAGCATCAATTCTCCAATTTCAATATATTATAGACAATGTCGAAGTCGGGACTCGGGGACTCGGACTATTAAGTTTTAAGCGGCCGAAAGCCGAGTAGCATGTCACAATTAAAAGCTGTAATTTCCGATTCAACTGTCAGTGGATGGGCGCAATAAAGAACAAACATCAGCATTGCAAGCTGCTCATCAATAAACTAAGTTTCACACGATCCGCAAGGCCTTCTTACCTGTAATTAAAGTGTGCTGCCATTGATTTACGGTCACAACAACAATTGTCAACATCCAAACATCTCAACAAGATTCTCAAAATTCAATCAAAATTCAAAGTTTTCAAGTAAATTTTACATGAATACTCAAACTGTTTATAAACAACCATCTGCAAACAACACAACAGCCTTACTGCAATGAAATGAACATTCTTGAAACATTAAATCTACGCGTTGCTCCACTTTCAAAATGAATAAAAAATAAACAAAAAAAAACTATAAAACCCACTGCGATGGCAAACTCAATTCTTTTCCTTAATAAACAACACCATTTCTCAGCGGCTAACATTACAAGCAATGAACGTCCTTGATTTACCCACAGAAGTGTTGGTAAAAGTATTCCAATGCTTGAACTTGGATGACTTACTCAATTTACTTCAAATTCCATCATTTGCAACTTGTCTTTGTTCAAATCTAAAAATTATTTATGATGAAGATTGTACTATTGTTAATCACTTGAAAAATCAATACCCTGCAATTCATTTTCAAAAAATAGATTTGGATGAGATTGAATCTGATATAGATGAAACTGTTTTAGAGGAAATAATAGACAATTCCGGAGTTAATTGTGTTTTATACATTTTCAGTAAATCTTTTATTCTGGTCAACAGCTTAAACAAAATAATTAAACAAAGTTACAATTCCCCTTTACAAATGTGCTTATATCGTGATGAACTTGATTTTGTTGAATGTAACATTGACTCAAATGTTTTTTTCATATTGGAAAATCAAAGTTTACCAAAATGTATCAGTTATTTGAAATTTGTTGGGTTTACATTTATGACTTTTACTGATGTAACATTAGATCCAACAACTTTTTATTTTGAAAAATCATTTAATTTAACTTTTAATTGTTGTAAAACAGAAAATTCAAATGAATTTTTAAATATTAATTCAAATCCAAGGATAAATGATATAACCATTAATAATGGAAATATTTATAAATCAATTAATTTTCCAGAAATTGATGTTAGGTCCATCAGTATCAAGGATATGCTAGAGTTATCAGACGTAAAGTTTGTTAATAACAGTTTGAATCCACAGAAATTAGTGTCTTCGACTGATAATAATGAATTTATTATTGATTTATCTAATATTGATATAATGAGAAATTGTGAATTTGAAAGCATTACAAGTTTGAAACTAGAAAACGTTTTAGAAATAGGCACTTCAAATACATTTGTCAATTTACCAACTTTGAAAAGTTTGAAAATTATCAATACTGATATTAGAAATTTAAATTTATATGATTTACCAAATTTAACAGAATTATTTTATAGAGGTGGATTTGAAATTAATTTATTCCCATTTAACACTCCAAATTTAAAATCTTTATTTTGTGATTTTCAATTCTATGAAATTCCTCAACAACTTTGGATTAAAATTGCCTATTTTTATAAAAAATTAACTTCTATTGAAATTTATGGAGATTGTTGTAAAATCAATTTGTTAGAATTTAATAACCCTATGTTAGAATCAATAAAAATTAAAGTTAGAAGAAACTGCATTTTAAATAACTGTTTCTTCCAAAATTTAAGCAGATTAGAAATAACTAAAATGAATAGCAATTTTTTAATTCAAGATAATTCAGTTGAATCAGCAATTTCAAAAGGTTACATTACTTTAAAAGATCTTGATAATTATCTTTTAATAAACAATATAAATTTAATGCTTGATGAATCATTAGTTGGAAATCTCAAAAAAATGATTAAAGAAACTAAATTTAAATCAACATTTATTAATTGTAAAGCTCCTAATTTAGAATCATTGGTTTTAAGAAATATTAATTTGGTTGATTTGAAAATTAATGAGAATTTTGGGAATTTACATGAATTGTTTCTTGTTGACTGTACAATGAATAATTTAATTTTATCTGATTTGAAAGAATTAAGAACTTTAATTAGTTATAATATTATTTATGATAATGTTATTTTAGATGATAATTCATTCAAATCAATTAAAACTTTTACTTCACAAAGTTCAAATATTAAATCTTTTCTAGTACAGAAACAAAATGGTTTATTACCGGCATCAATGCAATTTTGAAAAAAGAAATAAAACAACAAAACTACAAAATCAAGTTAATTTTTGTTATTCGTAGCAATTCGTAAATAAAGATAACCAAAATCTTTAACCAATTTCAATGTGACTGTCTTTCTTGAAAATGCACTGCTCTTTTCTTTAAAGCTTGAGCAAATAATAAAGCAATTGGCCAAATTGGTGCATCTCCTAAAATTCTAACACCTAAATATAATCCTCTTGAAGCTAATCTTGCATTTTTAACAATTTCTTTTGATTTCATGATTGATGTATCTGGATTCATTGCATATTTAGCTAATTCATCATTAATACGTTCAACATCTAAAGCACCATTTGATTCAAGACGTAAAAATTCAGAATATGTGTTATTTGGTTTCAATAATACACTTTCAACTTTTTTAAAAACAATTTCTGATTTTAACCATAATGATCTATCAATTGCATTTAAATAATTTTCTTGAGGTGTAATTGACCATTGTTCAACAGTAAATAGAAATTCAGCAATAACTAATAATGATGTAAAAATACATGTTAAAAAAAAAATTGGTGTTCTTAAAGAGGTTTTCTCTGCATCATTAACAACAGAAACATAATCAATCCATAAATTAACAATATCTAATGCATAATTTGTTGATTCTTTTAAAGCTTCAGGATCATTTGATGCTAATTTATTTAATAGTTTATTCATTTCATTCCAGTTTTTTTGCCAACAACATTCAATAATTGGTGATAAATATAAACATTTACGAATTTTAGCCAGTGATAATAATGGTAAAATAAGTTTAAATGCTGGATTTTTCAATGATTTGATTTCAGTTGTAGTGGTTGAACCATTTGAAGTTATTGATGAAGAAGGAGAAACAACTAAAGGATCTAAACTGTTTGTTATTAAATTATTTGAATTTGAAATTCTTGTTGTTGTTAAAGTAGTATAATTTGTTAAATATAAAACACCATTATTTTTAAGATAAATTGATTCCCAAGATTTAATTAAAGATTCAATAATTGGTCTTGCATTCATTCTCCATTTGGTAGCTTTAATAACTTCATTTTTTTCAGATTGTAAATTCATTCTTTCAAGATAAATTTTTTCATGAATTGACATTAATAATGATAATAAAGTATGCATTGATAAATTTTTCAATGAATAATCATTTTGTAAAATAAAATTATTTAAAGTTAAATAATTTAAACAATTTTGATAAGTATCATTACCATTTGAAACTTCAATCAATGAAAATTTAGAATCAATAACATAATTCTGTTTAGTAACCAATTTAAACCATTCTAGTTGATCAACAGAATTCCACATCAATTCATTTTTACAATGAACACCACATTTAACATCAATTGAATGTAAAGAATAATTTAATCCAATTAAACTTGAAAACAAATTTGATATTAATAAAACAGTATGACAAGTTCTAATACGTGATTGAGCTAAAATAAAATATTCAAAAATTTCATTTCTTTTAGCAACTGTTGAATTTTTTAATTTAAAATTATTTGGAACTGGTGGAGTTTTAAAAGTTTCTAAAGGTAAATTAAATCCAGTTAATTTAATCAACTCAATCAAAGAATTTAATAATAAAACAATTGATTTTGTAATTTTTGGATCATTATTAAAAATTCCAATAAAAATTAATAATACCATTGATTGATAAATCCATAATGGAATATTTAAATTTTTTGAAAAATTTTTTTCATGTTCTAAAAATTCATGAACTTTAAATCTTGAAAGATTAAATAATGACATTGCATGAGTTGAATGGAAATCATAAAGTGCACCAATTGATGCAATTGTTAAAATTAAAGGATAATTATCCAAATTTGGTTTTAAAGTTGGTAAATGAATAAATGGGAAATATTTGTTAAATTCAGTTGTAAATAAATGAATATAAGAATTTAATTGATCTAATGAGGGGAAAGCTTCATTTGTTAAATTATGAAATTTTAGAATTTGATTTCTATAATCTTGAGTGAAAAATTTAACATATGATGAATCTTTATGAGGGATTTTATTAAATAAATCAATTTGACGTGATCTAAACAACGAAGAAATGTTATCATTATGATTGAACAGTGAATGAGGATTTGATTTAATTGAACTTGTATCTAGCTTAATGTTTCCCAAATCATTACTATTATTATTGTTGTTGTTGATTGATGGACGTTGATCATTAATTGGAGGTGATTGAGATAAAAATTGTTCAACAATTTCTTGATCTGATTGTTGTTCTTGTTTCAAAGGATGTGGTTTATTATTAGCAACTGATGGTAAAGAGTTAGTTGAGTTTGAAGGTGATAAACTAGCAGTTGGGAAACCAATGGAATTGAAATTATTATTTGTTAGGAAATTAGAATTGAAATTTTGATCAAAAGGTGTGTTAATAAATTCACATAACCAATCTTCAGGGGTTGAAGAGTCTTCTAAAAGTTCATTATTTGCAGGTGATTTGTTGTTTGTACAGCCATCATTATCGTTATTTGAATTGGTGTTTTTGCTTGTAGAATTTGATTTTTGGTTTAATTTAGTATTATTATTATTATTATTATTTTTTGTAATATTCAAATTCAAATCTTTTTTATTCATTTCAAAAATTGAAGAAGATGAGTTAGATTTATTTAAAGTAAAACCTGCACCACCACCTTGACCACCAATATGTAAAAATTCATTAAGAACCGGCATATCAATTAAAGAACCTCCAGGAGTGATATGAAATTGATAAGGATTTGTCCTTTGAGTAAAATAATCTTGGGTGTTAGAATCATTATCCAATTTCAACGAGTGTTTATTATTATTATCTGAAGTGAAATGTTGTTTTAATTCATTGATTCCAATAGCACCAAGATCAAATCCACTTAATAAAGCAGTTGAAGCTAAATCTTGAGCAGATAATTGAGGTGTTGCAAAACCAACTTGATGTGGAGCTTCTGGTAAATCATTAGGGTTATTGCTGTTATCAGCATTTGAAGTTTGGTTTTGATTTGAATTTGAGTTTGAATTTGAATTTGAATTTGAATTTGAATTTGAATTTGAATTTGAATCTTGTTGATATGGAGTATAAGAAATAGCGGAAGAGGCAGAAAATGAGTTGTGACGATGTCTTTTAAACAAAGATGTGGTTGATTGAATTGCAGACTCATTGTTATCATTGAGTGGTTTGGTTGTTGTAGGATTGGTGTTGCTTCTTGAATTGTTTGTATTATTGACCACATCTTTTCCAAGAACCGGAGTGTTCAAACTTGAAGGATTTGAAGTCGAAGGAGTGGTAGAAATGATGGGGTTACCATTGGCCACAGCTGGTAGTGGTTCCACGGAAGATGATAAGACGATGTTGTTAGTAGTGGGAAGTTTGACCTGTTTATTCCCATAATTTGTGATGATATGTTGGTTTGAATTTTTTTTATTTGAACTAGAAGATGTCCCAGTTGCACCTGTGTCTGCTGCTATCAATGCACTGTGCAATTTCTGCTGGTGTCTTAAGACCAAGTCTCTTCTAGCAAAACAACGACCACAAGCAGCACATTGGAACGGTTTTTCATTGGTATGTGAACGTTCATGTCTTTTCAAATGTTCCAGTCTGGCAAAAGCCCTTGTACAAATAGAACACATGTGAGGACGCGGTTTGTCTGTCTTGATGATTGCTGACTTCTTGGGTATAGGCTCGTACCCTTGAACCGAGTGCTGGACGTTTCTTTTCTTGTCCGTTGTAGTTGAACCACCAGTAGACGACGTATCCATGGGAATTAAACCTTAGTGAAAAACAAGAATAATTGGTGTAAATAAATAGAAAAAAAAAAGGGACAACCTGTCCGGAAATAATAATATTCTATGGTCTATGATATTGAAGAAGTCCTGAAACGTTTGTAATTGATTAATTCCTTTTTTTTTAATTAATTTCAAAATTCAAATTAATAAATTTTTTTTGGGAATAAAATAATTTTTATGTGATTTTTTGATTTTTTGTAAATTAAATTTTAATAAGAAATGTGCTGCAAAAAAATGTTTGCATGATTGAACAGCCGCACCTCAACTTGCAATTGAAATTTGGTGATGTTACTATACTACTATGCTATGCTATAATACACGTACGTAATATAGCGGATTTTATTCTGCTTTGGCTGTTGTTGTTATGTTGGCTACAAGTCTTCAATGGAAAAAAAACTATGTAGACAAGAAAAGTTTAAACCGGAAAAGAAACAGTTTCTCCAGATTTTGTCCTTGATTAGCATCACGCGTGGTTAACTAATTGTTTAGTCTAAAGGCTAAAGGCTAAAACCGTATCGATTAAAATCCAAATTCCAAACTATCAGTGACCAATTAGTGAGTGTGTCAAAAGAAAAAGGTCACTTAAAACTTTAAAACTTGGAGTTTCTTCTAATTCTCAACGGTCGATTTGAAGCCGATCGTATAATAATTATTAATTCAATATTAAGTTGAATCTTGTTGAAATTTGTATATATATTGAAGTACTTTGGTACTTGATTACTTGAATGACTGTTAAATGATATTTTCAGTTCTTATAATGGTAGCTCAATTCCTCATGATCTACTCTTTCAATCAACTTCAGCTTGAACTGTTGAAAATTTATGTCATTCAATGCGCCAAAACTCAAAATTTTTGTAGGACTCCACTGACACTTCTTTGAATTTCCCTTTTGGGATAATTTTTTATTTTTTATTTTTTATTTGGTAATAACTTAGTAATACAGCATGCACAGCCACATCTTGCTACATCTCATACTTAGTAACAAACTACTGCGCCACAAGAATGTCAAAATTGAATCTTGATATTATGATCAAATTCTTGAATATTTAAAGATTCATCTTGAATCATGTATTACTAAAAAAAATGGTTTACTTCCAGCTTTTGTGAAGAGATGTTTTCATAGTCCAAAAAAATATATAATATACCTATCCTAGTACACTTTTAAGGTCTAATTCATTGATCAATCATTAATATAACTAGTTCGATATTATATACAAACTATAAAAAAGTGTTAGTTTTGGATCGAACAATATTAATAACTAGAAGGTCTAGTATTATTAGACTTTTTTTAGCCGTCGACATAAGATTCATCTTTAGAATTTGTAATTAATTTAAATTAATATGATTCTCTGAATTCTTATTATATAATATGAATCAATTATAATAAACATCATGAATTAAGCAATTGGATCATTGTTCTGAAAAAAAAAGTTAATGTTTATCTATCTATCTATGTAAAAGGTGCCTCATATTTCTTGGTATCAAATACTTTCAAACCAATAATTATTTTTAAAATAATTACCACATACCAACCAAAAAAAAAAAAAAAAAAAGTTGGCAATATTGTATGACCAGGAAATACTCAAATAATGACGTGGTATATTGTCACTTAATTTTAAGAATAGCTGAACGTCTTTAAATCCTTTCCAATCAGGTCATTCAATAATTTTAATATCCATTTAGTTGAAATAATTATTTCACCTGAAAAAAAAAAATAATATGATATTCAATTTGTAAACCTATTAATTTGCAACAATTATAACCAGGTTAGTTTGAAAACTGCAAGTTAACAATTGAGCTGGAATCAGCTGCGTAACAAAATAAATATAGTTGTACTATTAATGTTGAAATTGAAAAAAGTTATAAATCTTTATTGGAATGGACGTACCCTTGTCCCAAAAACCAGTTGTTGACACTGTTAACTTCTTGATAAATATTCAATTATAATGAAGTATCATGAATGAACCTAAAAAATATGTTATTGATATAAACTCCATAAATTTATTTCAAAAAACAACCTGTATGTTAATATTATTTCTTGATAATTAATGGCATTCAATGTTTAATAAAGTTCCAAATTAAAATGATGAATCAGTACTTCCAAGCAAAAGACGTAAACAAATCTCTTGTTATATTTGATTCAGGTTTTGACGTTGCTTCTTATATGGTTTGTTCAAGTGGATATATCCGAATATTAATATCAGTAATCTGCATTTAAATCTTAATTCATACTTTGATTGATACTAATTCTTTATAATATTTATTGATAATTTTTTTTTTTGTAGTTGTGAGTTAAATGTATCTGGGAAAAAGTTAAAATTTTTTGATGATGCAGTGGTTAGTAAACATTTAAATCAATAACTGAAGATTTTCTATTGAACTGCAATTTAATATTGAATGACATCAACAACTGAAAGACCTGAAGTGCGAAAAAAAAATAAACAAACAAACACAAAAAAAGTTAATTTTCATATCCCATTAAGTTTGACGTGATAATAATCAATTTATAACGGTGATCTGCATACCTTCGAGTATTGAGCTAAAGTTAAAACTTGTTTTGATACATTAATTCTAATATAATTTCAGTAACATCATGATCAACAATTGAAGAACCTGTGTTTTCAAGAAAAAAATTAAAGACAAATGGCCGATAATCAGCAGATCCTTCCTTCAATAAATACTCTCATTGATTTTCAAGCTAAGCGCCGTGAGAGAAGTTGGTGTTTCATCGACTTTTTGTTTGTTTTTAATAGTTGTTTATAAATTTAAGAAAACAAATTTTTGTTTTTCGGTGGCAAAACTGCTCTTTTTATACTCTCAGCGGGATATGTATTCCATTGTATAACAAATGATTTATTGAATATATTAAAGAACCATTTTCAAGAAAATGGTGAAGTACTGTTTCCACGTCGTTAGCTTTTTTAAAAGCTCCTGGTTTTGATGTGTCTTTATTGTTGGTGATAAGATTGAAACATATGATTTAATACTTTCCTGATATTGGAGCTAATTAACTTATATAAGTAAGAAATTGATAAGTATACCTTGAACATTACGATTTGCAAATATAATATAATATTATAAGTATGAATCATTCAAAATTATAAGATGGAAATCTTGTATTAAGCAACACCTTTATCTCGACACAACGGACAGGAATTCATATGCTGCAACAACCATTGGTCGATACACTCTTTATGGAAAAAATGACCACCAGGACAACACAATTTTCTAACAATCTGATTGTTTTCATAGTTTTGGAAACAAATTGTACAATATTCATGCTGAATCAACAAATCAGTGACATTAGTATCAGATAAATCTAAAACCTTAATACCTAAATCAGCATACTTCACACAAAACTCATTATTCAATTTCAACTCAAATTGTTCAGAATGATTTTTCAAAAGATTCAACTCTTCAGGTGCAATTCTTGGATTATTAGTGAAAAATTCAAGATTATCAAGCATTCTTAATACTCTATACGAGCTCAAGTAGTTGTAGATTAACGAAGGTGCTCTGAAAAGACGATCCTTTTCAGCGAATAAATTACCTGCTAAGGTCCAAATCATAATTTTTTTAAAGTGACTGTTTGGAACGAATTGAAAATCTGGAATATTTGGATCACTAGAAACGTTGGTGAGTGGTTTAAATTCAAAGACCAAGTGTGCAACAAATTTATCTGGATCTCTTGTATGATAAATGTGATGATCTTGATAACATGTCGAATTAGAACAAAAAGAATGAATTCTTCCATGTAAATTCTCCCTTTCTGGGGTCCAACCACTTGTTTCAACTTGATCCACAAATTCATCATCCTCAACCAAGTTTGTGTAATACACACCAATCATAATCATTGGAATATTTGGGGAAATCTTCAAACTTTCAGAACTATTATGTTGTTTATCTTTATCAAACTTGAAAAATTTGAAGAACCCGTTCTCTGATGATAATATATCATCGTATCCCCCAGTTTGCAACTTTTCAATGAACTCTTTAACACCATAATTTGAGTCAATAGAGCCTAAATCACCGCAATCAACACCGTTTTGAGACTTAATCCCAAAGAACTCATGTGAATGAAGATACTTGATATAAACTTCTAAAACTTGCTTAACTAAACTCAATCTATCATCAGGAGAACTAGCTGATTTTTTTAGATCAAAGGCACAATTTTGTATCAAGTAAACCGTTTCTTTGGCATCATTTGGTACATCATCTCGAAAATCTGATGGACCAGCTTTAAAAACAACCTGACTAGTCATTTTATTTTGATTTTTCTGAATATTGCTCAAGACCTATAGATTGAAATTTAGGGTTGATGAGTTCTTGGAAGTCGATACTTGCTAGTTGAATAATATACAAACTTTTTATTTGAATAATTGACGTATAAAACCTCTCAATGCTCATCATTTATATTAGGCTAAACTTTCTAGTTTAATATTTCCATTTTTGAAGAAATATTCTCAACGATCTGAAAAAAAAACTGAGTTCCCCACATTCATCTTACAGTAATCCATGCCACCATTGCTGTGTGTACTTAATTTGAGCAGTTTCATTCTTCTTTCTTCATTCTTTCTCAAGGATTTTTTTTTTTTTCAAGAATCAAGATACAATTTTTCTGATGTAAAATTATTTTAAATGTGTCTAAATCTGGTGTTTGGATGTCATACATAAAAACTTTTTTTTTTCTTTAATTGGAATTTTGTTTTCTCTTTCTCTTTTCTCTTTTCTTTAGAAATCATTCCTTCATTCTAGACAGTACGTGCTTAGCGGAGCACACGACCATGTCAGCGTTCTGCTGTCCTGTGTGCTTGCCCTATGCTAAATTTTGCATCGTGATTATTGGGGGATAGAGGAAATTTTTCAGATGTACTCATAAGAACTCAATTGGATTAACCATATGATAATTGGGTGTCAGAGGGTACGAACATCTTACTTAGTTTTTTTTTTTTTTTTTAATACATAGTTATTTATTTCTAGTGTATAGGTTTTCGTACTAGAATTTGACTACAACTATGAGCATAATTCATTTCGTGTCATTTATGTTCAATGCACTCATTTTCCGTACCTGAGTTGGTGTTAATTTCCTAGGTTTGGTACGTTTTATTATATTATTATTGTTGTTATCAGCAGCATTTTCATGTGTACTAGTGTTCAACTCTGAATCATCTTTACTAGTGGAAGCTGTAGCTTGTTTGTCCTTGTCTAGTCCATGTGCAATCTTGTCTTTCAACAAATCTTCATGTTTAAAATACATATAATTTCTTAAAGCCATACTCAATCAAACAAATTTTTCAATAATAAAAACCCCAAATAAATAAAAACAATCAACCCAATTCCAATATTCCAAATTAAAAGTAGTAATATAGTAAAAAAAAAACAACCCCCAATAAATAAATGAAATTCCCAAAGTTACAACTCTTGATATATAAAAAAAGTAAATGATCCGTTAATTTAGTACCATTTACAATAACGGTAAAACACCTAAGTTGTTTTCTTCATCTCTATCTTTACATGAACTAAAAACAGCAAATTTTGTTGATTAAATACAACTTTTGATGTACATCACTAAAATCACCAAAAAAATATTAAAAAAAAAAAAAAAACCACACCACTTTTACAAAATGGGACAATTTTTTTTCCCATCTTTTTCATGCAGGTCACATGATCGACTTAAATAGTAAATAAATTATAATTAAACCGTTATTTTGTTTATTTTCTATGGTCTGCCAATAAGCTCGCTGATTTCCACAAGTCTAGAACAGCAACAGTGAGTAGTGGATGAATCAGCTAATCTGGATAATCAATTCTTAACCGTTTTCAATATTAATATGTTATCTACTCACAAGTTTACATCACTTAAAACAATCATGGATGATATGAATCATTCGATATCGTTTTCATAACCTTCAATCATTCCAAATGTGATGCTTTCTTTCCATCCAAATACTTGATGTCCTATGAATCTCTTCAATTTAACAGTTTTAGTTTCTTTATCAATAAAATTGTTTGAATTAACCGAACACATTTGATAATTTGAATGAACATAATTTGATACAACTCTTTTCTTCTTAACATGTAATTTATTATTGCAGAACTGATTAATTTGATTTTTTCCATTCAAGTCACTTGTAGATTGATTATGATCTTCATTATTATTATTATTAATATTCTCAACACCTCCACTTACAACTCTAAGAATTTTTCTATTAACCAATTTACTTTTCAATAAATCATTTTGTAAAAATTCTTCTCCTTTATTGATTTTATTTTTCAATAATTTATTAATGTAGTTGTATAATTGCATTTTTTCCCTTTTAATTGATGAATTTTCAAATTTTAATAATTGAATGATTTTATTTAATTGTTGAATTTCAAAATCATTTCCACTAGAACTCGAGCTATTCAGTTCTGAGCTTAATTTGGCAATTTTAAAATCAATATCTTGATCATCATCATCAGTTTCATCATTTAAAAATTGCATTGATTTTTCTTCTTCTTCTTCTTCTTCAATTCCAGTTTCACTATCATCTTCAATAAACTCAACATCATTACCAGCCCATTCAAACTTTTGATTTTTTTCATCCTCATCATCAACAATCTCAATGATCCTGTTTCTTAAAACTTTACATTCTTGTTTCTTCAAATACAAATCATTAATCAAATTCTCATTTTCAATGAACAATTGATCTTTAATCATTTCCACTTCATGTAATTTATCCTCTTTTGTAACCAATGAAGCTTTCAACGATGCGGTTTTAGACATCAACAATTGTAATTCCTGGTTGGTTGAATTCAATTGATTTTCATAATAGTTCATTTGATTCACCAATTTTTCATTCAATTTAACGTTCAATTCTTGTAGTTTCTTCAGCTGTGTTTGTAAAACATCAATATCTTCCATGTCATGAGTGGGAAGATCAACCCTATTCACCACAGCTTCGGTCATTTATGTTGGTTTTTTAATTCTATATATTTTGAAAAGTAAACAAAGATTTAATAAAAAAAAAAAAAAATTATTTTTTTGTACACACTTTGCAGATCTAAAGAATATTTATTAATTATATAACTGTGTATTTAATTAGCAGACGTAATTTCATATATTTTAATCTGTGGGGAAGGCCTGTACCACAACGCTCCAATTTGAGAACCATCCAAATTTTCAGGTTTCAATTGGATAATTTTAAAATTCAAATTATTATCAGTCAAACTAGATTCAAAAGTTTGTAAAGTTGATGAATTTCTTTCGGTGGCACTAATAATACATTTTTGAATCCTTTTAGCAAAACCATCAGTTATAGTTGCCACTAATGAAGGAATAACACTGCTATCATAAGTAATATCTGCACCAATCAAAACATCGAATTTGGAATTAATCTTGTCTTCTCCCCAAAATAATCGTTGCAGAGTATAACCATCATGTAAATTGTTAACTTCTAAGTTCTTCAATACTTGATCAACTACGGTTTGATCACCATCTGTGAAAAGAACAGAATTTTGTTGATTAATTAACAGTAATAAAATCCCAATAATTCCTGTTCCACAACCTAATTCTAACAGTTTCAATCCATTGAATTGATTAATGTTATTAATGATATATTCACATAAGAATAATGAAGCTTCCCATGTTCTTAACCCAGTGGTTCCTTGTCCAGAGATTAAATTTGGTGATTCCCAGATTTTAATCTGTGTAATCTTGTTGAATTGATAAGTTATTAAATCTTTTGTATGTAGTGGTAATGGTTTAGACATTATAGTTGTAGAAAACAAATCATATAATTCATCCACTTCTAAATCATTGTTGTGTGATTCAAAGAACGGTAGGAATAATGAAAGAAACGATTTAGTATAATGAGGGTTTGTTGATGAGATTGTTGTTAAAGTTTCTAACAGTTGAGTGATTTGTTGTTGTGTAAGTGTTAGGTGTTCATAATGGAGTGCGTTGATTGGTACTCTTTGGTTCAAATGGGTGCAAAGAGTGTTCATTATTATGTATTATTTTTTTTTTGGCATACATATAATTTTTCAAATTTTCCACTGTAATAAAAATTTGTTTCTTTAAATAACGAGATGAGTCTACAAGAATACATGTAATCTATGTATGTATGTTTATTGAAGTGCAAAAAAAATTTAAACTCTTTTACCAAACACTCTGACTCTTTTAACACCACCATCTGGAATGATTGTTAATAAAACATGTGAAAATGGAGTATCTGTATTATTCAAATCTTTAAAGAAATGTTCTTTATCAGCAAAAGTTTTAGTTATTGGTAACAAATCTTTCCAATTTGGATCATTATACTCTGGCACTGTTTGAGGATCATTCGATAACAATCCACTTAATTTAACACTTTGAGGGAAATTACCTCTAAAATGAGCAGTATCAACAACAATTTCATCGATTTTAATAGTAGCACCTAATTTGATTATAACCCAATCAACATGACCTGGAGTTCTTGATCTCTTGGTTTCCCACCCATCACTCATATCATGACCACGACCTGGTAATAATAAATTATCAGCAGTACCAAAATGTTGATCTGAATAAGCAACAGCAACACCTCCATTCAACACACTAGCGTAATCCAGGGAATGTGATAATGATTCTGCTGTGAAAACTGGAACAACTTCACCATATAATCTAAATCTAGCAATCCCACCATCTGGGTACATTTTCAATCTAATAAATTTATAAGATTCTTCAGTTAAACCTTGAGATCTAAGGAAAAAATGTCTTTGAGAAGGTCCACATTCAGTTTTATCAATCACGGTTGTCCACTCGCCAGTAAGGGACTCATCATTTGTAGCTTCGACAGAGATAGCTGGTGCATGATTCCCATTGAAAAACGCGGTATCAATCTCACAACCAATTAATCTTGCACTGGAAACACCAACTTTAAAAGTGACCCAATCTGCCTCCTCGGTGTTATGTCTGCGAGTTTCCCAACCGTCGTACCATGCACCAGCATAAGTGAATCTGGATGCATCTCTTACTGGAGGTTTTGGCTCTATTAAATTAGCAGCTTCTGCAAACCATTCATCACTGAATCCTAAGATAGAACCACCAACTTTCTTGCCCACAACGTCTGTGTATTTGGACACAACTTGATCTTTAAACTGTGTTTCTGAGAGCACTGTGATTGTCATTTTATTCTGTTTATCTGTTCAATAACTAGCATTGTAGAAGAAGAGATTGAAGCGCTTTATATATGAATTGAATCGAATTGAAATATTCATCAGTGGCGAAATGCTGGGAGATTAAATGTCAGTTTTGCGGAATTTGCCGGTAATTTTTATTTCTCTCAACAATAATACTAAAACAACTTGTTTAAACCACAATAAATCAATAATAAAACAACAAACAACTATCAAACAGCCTACCATTCTGATCCTCACAACACCAGCTCCAACATCATTACAACTGTTCTATTTGAAAAAAAAAAAATAACTAAATTCCCGTTGCCCCTACCAACAGCCGGGTAACCAAAAAGTTTTTTTCTTCGTTGCAAAATTTCTCCTGAACGCCCAATGAAATAATTTTTAAATCTTTAAATTAAAACAACAACAACAACAGTCAACAGTCAATAAGCAACAGCAGCAATGTCATACACTTTACTTTCATTCTTCACTCTTGCAGCATTCCCAAAAACCCCAGAAAGACTCTTCGGTATGAAGAAGTTCAACACCCCATTGATGAAAACTTACTGGCCTTATGCCGTTGCATCAGTCGTCACTTTCTTTTTATTAAGTGCTGGTGCTGAAGCTTCTGCAAACTCAAAAGAGTTCATCAACGACCCAAGAAACCCACGCTTCAAACACGGTGGTAAAGTTGTTGAAGTTTAGAACCTTTTTCCAATTATAATTTATAAATAAAAAGACAAAAAAAACACCCCCAAAGAAAAACTTATAAACAATTGAGTTGTTATAAATTGATGAATATCATATGAATACAAGAAAATTACATACATGCTGCCGTAGATTCTTCTATATATCTAAATAGCTGAAGATGATGATGCCACCGATAAAGCATCAATAAATTCCTTTTTCAATAATTCAATATCTTCTAAACCAATACTAATTCTAATGATATTTCTATCAACTCCCCAATTTGCAATCTCATCTAATTCGCCATAATGTGCTAATATTGCATATGGACATGCAATTGTGAAATTTGTACCTAAACTTGGTCCTTTAGATAATTTAATGGAATTGAAAAACCGATGTGCAATTTCAGGATTTTTAAATGTAAAACTTAATAATGATCCATATCCTCCATTTAATAATTTCAACTCATCATAATATTTCCTAGATTCATTAACTTTAGGATAATAAATCTTATCAATTAATTCACTTTCTTGTAAAATTTTTAAAATTTCTGAAGTATTTAGATTTAATTTTGTTGAACGTTCTTCAAAATCTCTTGAATTCCTTTCTAAATAAATTGCATCTTCTGAATAAAACAAATCTTCAAATTCAATATTCAAAAATTGTTTAAAAATTTCATAATATTCACTTGAAGGATTTAAAATTAAGGAACCAGCCATAACATTTGAATCTCCACTGAAAACTTTTGTTAATGAAGTAACAACAATATCTGCAAATGGTAAAACATTTATATTACAAAAATTCCCTACTGTATCATCAACAATGATTGGGAAATTATATTTGGTTGATAATTCTTTAATTTTACATAAATTTGGAGTTTTCAATAATGGATTTGATGGACATTCACAATATAATGACATGATTTTATTTCCTTCTAATAAAAATTTCTCAATTTCAATTAATGATTCATCATCTCCAAACCCATAAAAATAAACTCCAGGACCGAATTTTTTCAAAATGTTTAAAGTATCAACATATGGGAATCCAAAACATATAGATTTTTCCATTGATTTATTTTCTTTAAAATTTGTTGATGTTCCCAAAACAATTTGATATGAATTAAAAATCGCAGCCATACCTGTTGGATATAAATAAACATCATCAGTTGTTATTTTTAAATCTGGATTATTTGCACTTACCTTACTACTAATTCTTCTTTTTAAAATCAGTTTTGCTTCATCTCCAAACAATAGATTTAAATTTCTACCAAATCTTTCTTCAATGAAATTCTGATAATCTTTTGATACAACACCATTAGTTAACATTCTAAGATTTTTTTCATCTTTCTCTTGTAATTCATGTAAAATATATTCACCCATTCTTGATGAAATTCCTTCACCTGAATGTTGCCAATAACTTTTAGCTAACGCATATTGATCATCTGGAACAAAAATCACTGAAAACTCAACATCTTTCCTCACACTTCGTTCATCTTTATTGGTTGGCTTTGGTGTACTTAATTGTAAAATACGTAATTGATCACTCAATTCTGGATTTTTCTCCTTCATAAATCTTCTGCAACGTTTAGCAACTTTATAAGTTGGGAATATGAAAGCTTTTGTTCCTGGTAAACCATACTTGTTTTCAATCAATGCGCATAACTCTTTGATCTTGCTGTGGATGAAAAACCTTGGATACCCAGAATTCATTTTAGAAACAACCCAATCTTGTCCTTCTTCGTATCCCACCGTTGCTTCCCATGTTGGTAGAGTCACAGACACTGCATGCGGTGTGTTGTTTGGAATTGTGTCTCCGATCTCCTGGCTGGGAACGTAAACCATTTTTCTTTTGTCGTTGAAACTGTGTGAAATTTTATTTTATTTTTTTTTTTCAATATTTTATTTGAATTGTATGTAATTGAAGCAACTTTGATCCTTCAATCTTATTTGTCTTGCTGTTCAACTGTTGGAAGATTCTACAGAACAAAGAGACAACCAAAACAAACAAGTGAAATCCCACAAATGAGCTTCAATTTGGGTTTGAAATCACAGAATTTGAACATCAACAACTCAAAACCGTCTTCTATTTGGAAACCTTTTAAAAACAACACTTCTCCATCACTACCTCTTTATAAAGACAAACCACTCAATTCATACACCACAAATCACAAAATCAGCAACAGACGTAAGAAAATGTTGTTTAAATCCACCATTGTTGGAATTGCATTTTATGTTTGTTATTATATTGGATGGTACTTAAAATATCAATTGAACGTTGATACTTCAACAACCAATTCTACTGTTGATTGGAAGTCTGCTCAACAGGAAGTGGTACAAGTTTTCAAAGATTCATGGAGTCACTATGAACAAGATGCTTGGGGTAAAGATGTTTATAAACCTATTTCTGGGAAAGGTGAAAATATGGGGCCTTATCCACTAGGTTGGATGATTGTTGACTCTTTAGACACAATGATCTTAATGGGATTGGAAGATGAATTGAAAACAGCTAATGCTTGGATCAAAAATGAATTAAGTTATGATTTTGATTATGATGTTAATGTTTTTGAAACTACAATTAGAATGATTGGTGGGTTTTTATCTGCTTATTATCTATCTTCAAACGAGCTGTATTTGGAGAAAGCTGTTGATTTAGGAGATAGAGTTCTTGGAGGGTTTGATTCACCTTCTGGAATTCCTTATGCAAGTGTTAATTTACACACTAAAAAGGGGAAACAAAGTCATGCTGATGGTGGTGCTTCATCCACTGCAGAAGTTGCTACTTTACAATTAGAGTTCAAATATTTAGCGAAACTAACTGGTGAATCGTTGTATTGGGAGAAAGTTGAAAAAATCATTCAACAATTAGATTCAAATAATGTTCAAGATGGATTGGTGCCGATTTTTGTTCGTCCAGATTCAGGGAAATATCAAGGAAACTATATCAGATTAGGCTCAAGAGGTGATACTTATTACGAATACTTGATTAAACAATACTTACAAACAAATAAATCTGAACAAATTTATAAAACAATGTATGAAGAAAGTTTAGCTGGTATCAAGAAACATTTATTAGGAAAATCTGAACCAAACGGACTAACTTTTATTGGAGAATTAGAACGTGGAATTGGTGGTCCCTTATCACCAAAAATGGATCATTTAGTGTGTTTTGCCGGTGGAATGATTGCATTGGGAGCAACAGAAGGGAAAACTATTGATGAGGCAAGACGTTCTCAAAATTGGAGTCCAAAACTAGAAGATGATTTTACATTGGCTAAAGAATTAACTTATACTTGTTGGCAAATGTATGAACAAGTTGAAGCAACTGGATTGGCGCCAGAAATTGTGGTTTTCAATACAGATTCAAATAAAAAATCTCCAAATGATTTTTACATTAAACCTAATGATAAACATAATTTACAAAGACCCGAAACAATTGAATCTTTGTTTGTTTTGTACAGAATAACAAAAGATCCAATCTATAGGCATTGGGGTTATCAAATGTTTAAAAATTTTGAGAAATTTACTAAAACTTCTAAAGGTGCATACACTTCTTTGAAAGATGTGACAATTGATCCACCAGTACAAATGGATAACATGGAATCGTTTTGGCTTGCAGAAACTTTGAAATATTTCTATTTATTGTTTGAAGATGATGAATCTGTGCTGCCATTAGATCAGGTTGTTTTCAGTACAGAAGCACATCCATTACCAATTTTTGATAAAGGAAGATTTAACACCGGTTGGTCAAGAAGACCCTCAACTGAACAATCCGATCAAGAAGTTAAACAACATGCAGATCAAGTTGTTCTTGAAGGTAAACCTAACAAACAGTTAGAAATTGTACCAGCTGCTCAAAAACCTGCAAAAGCTGCCATTGATGAATTAGAAGAAATAAGAGACAAGATTGTAAAAAGAGAAAGTGAATTATTCAGTAAGGTAAGAAATATTGGTAATGTTAGTTAACTTCTGTAAAATCAATTGATTTATTGCTAACATGATATTCGACATTTATTTAATATTAATATCAATGGAAGAGAATGTCATTAAAATTCACTCGTAGATTAACTTTTCTAATAAAAATCTTGCAGAATATAATTTTTGAAAAATATTATATCTTGAAAAAAAAAAATTCCTTGAGAAAGAATGAAGAAAGAAGAATGAAACTGGTCAAATTAAGTACCCATAGCAGTGGTGGCAGAATGGATTACTGTAAGATGAATGTTGAGAAGTCAGTTTTTTTCAGAATTGAGAATATTTCTTCAAAAGTGGAAATAAACTAGCAAGTTTAGCCCAATAATGATGAGCATTGAGAGGTTTTATATCTCAATTATTCAAATAAAAAGTTTGTATATTATTCAACTAGCAAGTATCTTCCAAGAACTCATCAACACTAAATTTCAACCTATAGGTCTTGAGCAATAAAGCTTAAATTCAAATGACTAGACCTCGGGCTGTTTTTAAAGTTGATCCATCAGCTTTTCCCGATGATTTACCAAATGATGCCAAAGAAACGGTTTATATGTTAGAAAGATGTGACTTTGAACCAGGAAAATTGGCTAGCTCTCCTGATGATAGATTGAGTTTAGTTAAGCAAGTTTTAGAAGTTTATGTCAAGTATCTTCATTCACATGAGATTTTTGGGATTGAGTCTCAAAACGGTGTTGATTGCGGTGATTTAGGCTCTATTGACTCAAATTATGGTGTTAAAGAGTTCATTGAAAAGTTGCAAACTGGGGGATACGATGATATATTATCATCAGAGAACGGGTTCTTCAAAATTTTCAAGTTTGATAAAGATAAACAACATAATGGTTCTGAAAGTTTGAAGAAATCCTCAAACATTCCAATGATTATGATTGGTGTGTATTACACAAACTTGGTTGAGGATGATGAATTTGTGGATCAAGTTGAAACAAGTGGTTGGACCCCAGAAAGGGAGAATTTACATGGAAGAGCTATTCCCTTTAACGAAACATGTTTTCAAGATTGTCATATTTATCATACAAGAGATCCAGATAAATTTGTTGCACATTTGGTCTTTGAATTTAAACCACTCACAAATGTTTCTAGTGATCCAAATATCCCAGATTTTCAATTCGTTCCAAACAGTCACTTTAAAAAAATTATGATTTGGACCTTAGCAGGTAATTTATTCGCTGAACATGATCGTCTTTTCAGAGCACCTTCGTTAATTTACAACTACTTGAGCTCGTATAGAGTATTAAGAATGCTTGATAATCTTGAATTTTTCACTAATAATCCAAGAATTGCACCTGAAGAGTTGAATCTTTTGAAAAATCATTCTAAACAATTTGAGTTGAAATTGAATAATGAGTTTTGTGTGAAGTATGCTGATTTAGGTATTAAGGTTTTAGATTTATCTGATACTAATGTCACTGATTTGTTGATTCAGCATGAATGTTGTACAATTTGTTTCCAAAACTATGAAAACAATCAGATTATTAGAAAATTGTGTTGTCCTGGTGGTCATTTTTTCCATAAAGAGTGCATCGACCAATGGTTGTTGCAGCATATGAATTCCTGTCCGTTGTGTCGAGAAAAAGGTGTTGT
>JAJMDW010000176.1:98223-138022 GCA_030573755.1 Starmera amethionina
AAAAAAAAAAAAAAAAAGGGAAAACATTACACTTATAAATCAATTAAATTCTCTTCCAGTACAGGACTCATCATACTCTCTTCTTCTTTTTTGTTTTTAACTTGATCAAATGAAGTTAAAGGAACAGTAGGAAATGTGACATCAGTAATCTTGTTTTGTTTTGGTATATTAGTTTCTTCATCTTCTTCTTGTTGTTTAGAACTTTCTATAATTGGTGGGGCAGAATATTCTGTTGAATTCTGACGTGAAATTTCACGTTTATCTTGTTTATATTTGATGAAATTCAAGATTGGTGAAGTAGATTCTACTTCAATTGGAGAATTTGAACTTTCATATTGTTCATACGGTTGTTTTAAACCTGAATCAATTGGGATTGGTTGAGGTTCTTGATGTTGGTGTTGATAAGTTGTTGATGATGCTGATGGAATTGAATAAGTTTCTTGGTATAAGTATGGTTGGGGAGTTGGTTGTTGTGGTAAAGGAGATGAAATTGGTTCGTATTGTGGGTAAGGTGGAATAGAGTATTGTTGTTGTTGTTGTTGAGGTGGTGGATAAGAAGGTGTTGGTTGTTGATGTTCAGATTGATAATATTGCTGATGAAGTTGAGGTTGAGGTTGAGGTTGAGGAGAATATTCAGAAGCAGATTCAATTGATTCATCCAAGAATTTATTATAAATTCTCATTACAGTATCAATTTTAGAATTTAAATCCATGAATTGATTCAATTTTTGATTTGTGATGTTTAAATCATTAATAATTTTAGGTCTTAATGGGACAGCTTGTTTATAAGCTTCATTAACTTCTGTACTTAGTTGATTTGATTCAACAGCTGAGACAAATCGATCAACTTTAGCAAAATCTTCTGATGTTATTACATTCTGCAATGATTGTGGTTTTGGTTGTAACTGTGGAGGAGTTGGTGGAGGTTGATAATAAGGATTTGGTGGTTGATTGGAAACAAGTTGTGGAGATTGATATTGGATTTGTTGTGGTAATAAAGAAGCATATGGATCATTAGAAACTGGTTTTACTGGTTCTACTGGTGGTTGTTGTTGTTGTTGTGCTTCCATATCTTTCAAACTAGCAGCAATAGCAGCTTTTAAATCCTCGTCTTCTTCTTCCTCTGGTACTTGCTGTTGTTGTTGTTGTTGTTGTTGTTGTTGTTGTGGTGGTGGTGGTGCAACATCAACATATCCATTCATTTGAGACTCTTTTAAACTTAATTCTAAAGCTTTTTTCAAATCTTCATCTTCATCACTATCATATTGAGCTCTTGCTTTATAAACAGATTTTTTCTTTTTCTTCGAACTAGACGAGGAAGATTTTGAATCTAGTTCTTCATAACAAGTATCACACACTCTTACTGGTGTAGTGATTCCTAATTGTGGTAAGGGCAATGTTTTAGAACTATGAGTGGAACAGAAAACACCTCCACAGTATCTGCAATGATGTTTTCTATTCATTAATGAGAAAATGTTTGAGCAAATCATGCAAGCATCTGAGTCTTCCCATTCTGGAGGTGCACTTGAATCAAATAATGCAGAGGTGATTGGGTCCTGTAATGGGATGAAAGTATAACCTTGATTTTGTAAATTGTGGTAAACTTGAACAACGTATTTGAAGTCCTGTGTGTCTTTGAACGCTGTAGCCCATGATTGTATTAGTGATAGACATAGTTCTTTAGTACGTTCATGAGAATGTTTGCTGTGGATGATGGCGACTATTGAATCAATAAATTCTCTGGTGGCGACTTCTGCAATGAAATGAGAGCCTCCATTTTTCATACAAAGATCAATTAAATTAAGTGTAGCTATTTGAGTGTTTGGGTTTGCAGCTGTAGAAGTGAGACGTTTCTTCAAAGCACGCATTGCATCTTTAGGAGGCACCTGTTTACTTCTAATGAAATCAGCCACTTCAAGACTTGTGGGCAGGTCTGTTTCTCCGAACGGGATGGACTCGTCTGTAGCTTTGTTGATGAGTGTTGTGAGTGTTGCTGTGGAGGTGTTGCTGTTGAACCAGGCCATTTGATTTGATTTGATTTGATTTGATTTGCTTCTGTTGTGCTGTGCTGTGTTTCTGATAGTAATAAAAGAGTGAAATATTTGGTGATGTTTCAAAATGTTGGAATTTTTAAAAGAGAAGATAGAAGGAAGGACGGGTAAGCAAAATTTTATAATATAATATTAGTATTAGAATGAATTAATGTGGTGAGTTATTGGAGTTATACAGTAGTGGTTGGTATGGATAGATAGTACACAAGCTAAGGAGTATGCTAGTCTTACAAGTTTGTTAATAGCATAAAAACTGATAAAGTTATTGCAAATTATAAGAATATGAATTTATACCCAAAAAGAACAGTGAGACATCAACTTCATCGATTTGAGCGCTATGAGCACACAAACAGCACCACAAGATACCTCGAGACCATAGCATTACATTGATACTAGCTATACTGCGGTAAAACCCACAACTTCACTCAAAAAAAAAGGAACAACAACCACAAATCTCAAAGGTGCCAGAAGTAGAAAGAAGTAAATAAAAAGCATGAAACCTTTCAATATTAAAATATTTGAACTTTGCAACCAACTCTTTGATTTCTACACCATCAACCAGCAACCAGCAAGCAACAGCAACAAGCAACAGCAACAAGATGTTCAACAAACTTCCTCCAGACGAGAAACACGCCAAACTGCTCATCTCCAAAATGACACAAGGATCGCATTCTTTGAAAGAACTGCTGGAATACTACAAACAACGCATTGCTTTGGAAGAAGAGTACTCCAGAAAGCTGACACTGATATCACAGAAAACAGTGCTTGGATCATTTGAGACTCCACATCTGACTGCGGTCTTCAACACTTTGAAAGAATCAACCAAAACTGCAGCTAATTCTCATTATAACCTGCATCGTAAAATGTCTATTGAACTCCATGATACTCTTAAATTATTCATATCAGAATTCACTGCATCAAGGAAAACTATTGAAACCGCATTACTAAACCTCAATGCTTCAAAATCCAAATTGATTAAAGAAGAGTCTCATTTACAAAATAAATTAACTTTGGAAACTTCAAGATTAAACAATCTTATAGCTCAAAGATCCATTCATTTAGGACAACAAGCTATTGCCACAGATGCGAAAATCGCTAAACAACAACAATTGGTGGCTAAATATCAAAATGATTTGAACTTAAAAACTCAACAATTACAAAATTTAAATGAATATTATATTGAAGATTGGGCATCAACTACAGAAAAATTGGAATTATTAGAAAAATCAAGAATAGATTTCATTATTAAAAATCTATGGGCTTTTTCAAATCATTTATCTTCAACTTGTATTGCAGATGATGTTGTTGGAATTTCCATCAGAGATTCATTAAGTCATTGTGATATTGATCAAGAAATCAATGCCTTTGTTTCTCCATTTCTTACCAAATCATCACAATCACAATCACAATCACAATCACAATATCATATTGATGAAACTAATACGGAAATTTCAACATCCTCTTCTTCTTCAAATGATTCTAAAGTTTCAAGAAATGAAAGTACTATATCAAATCCTACTTCAATTTCAAGTTTTGCTGAATCAATAAATTTTGATTTCGATTCAACAATTGCTCATTCAAATGAATTAAAAAGCAGAGTTCCATCAAATAAAAGAAAATCAATGCCAATAAAAAATTCAGAAATAATTGATTTAACTTCTGATTTTACAACAAATTTAAATTTAAATTTAAATTTAAATCAACGTCCTAATTCAACAATAATTCAACCTTCAAACTCTTCAATAAAATCATCTTCACCTTTTAAAAAAACTTCAAAATCTTTTACAAATCTATCATCATTAATTAAATCAAATTCACAAAAATCAAATAAATCATCAACATCATCATCAAAACATAATTTTATACAATTTGTTAAAGTTTTATATGATTATAAACCAGTTTTGAATTGTGAATTGGAGATTACTAAAAATATGATCTTGGGTGTTGTAGAAAAACAAGAAGATGGATGGTGGTGGTGTCAAAATGTTGAAGGTGGAAGAATGGGATTGGTGGCATATAATTATGTTCAAGAAGTTGAATATAATGGATAACTTTTTCTAACTCGATAAATAAAATTTATAGGACATTAATAGGAATATTGGATTTGTAAATTCTAGTATATAAATAGGTGTGAGTTCATTGCATTCGTTACTTGGGTGTCATTAGTTCATTATTTCAATAATTCTTTTTTTTTTTTTTTTAATTAAAATTGAAGGAATTAGTTGAATTATGTACCCCTTATTCTTCTTGCTAACTGAATATCTTTCTGCATAATCGTCACTCTTTTAGCATGTAATGCCAATAAATTCGTATCTTCAAATAAACTGGTTAAAAAAGCCTCCGATGCCTCCTGTAATGCCAATAACGCCATTGATTGCCATCTAAACGCAACCTCACTCTCTGTGTCCACATATTGCATTGCTATTTCTCTTACCACTCTGGCAAACGGTAGTTTCCTCAATAACAAGTCTGTTGATTTTTGGTATCTTCGTATTTCTCTTAATGCGTTCATTCCTGGTTTGTAACGTGCTGGTTTCGTTTGTCTTGAAATGGGTCTTTGAATTGGATCGCCTGGTCTGCGTTTAAACAGTTCTGAGCGTCTTAGTCGTGGATCTCTGATCTCTTTCGCCATTGTTTCTTCTGTCTCTGCTAAAATAAATTTTAAAAGATTTGTTTATTTTTTTTATTTTTTTTTTTCCTTTCAACTTTTTTTCCTACAATTTATAACTCACAAACAACAACAAAAATGGCTCCTTTTAATGAGGATAATTTTATGGTAGGTGCATTAATCGGTCAGTTTTAAAAAACCTCAGCGTGTACAAATAATAACCTTTTCTTTTTTCCATTTAGATAATTTCTCCTGGTTCAACAACAACATTGATTCAATTTGGAATTAAAGATGTTTATTCACCTCCAACAATCCATTTACCAACTAAAATATACCGTCATCCTTCTAAACCAGGTGTTTTTTGTACCAAAGGAGACGATGATTCTAATGTGGTATGGCCATTAGTTAATGGTAGGATTGTTGATTTAGATGCATTCCAAAGCTTTTTAAAACTGATTGTTGTTTCATTAACTGCAGATATGACACCTGTACCAAGTATCCCAGTGACATTAGTCTCATTACCACAATGGTCAAAACTACAAATTGAATCCATAACACGTTATTTTTTCGAAGAAATTCATTCAGTTTTAGATAATGGTGGATTAAATGGTGGTATTAATGGATTAAATATCTTACCAATAGGACTTGCTGCGTTATATGCATATGGGAATATGAGCACCGGGTGTGTTATAAATGTTGGTGGTGATCATACAGATGTGATTCCAATTGTTGATTTCACTGTTATTAAATCAAGTATTAAAAATGTTGGAATTGGTGGGAATTCAATAAATTCAAAATTAAAAGAATTATTACCAAATTTAACTGATGAACAATTGGAAAGTTTGAAAAAATCAGAAATTTATGAGATTTTAAATGATGAGGATAAAGAAGCTGGTTTTTATCAAATTGAAGAATTATTGGATTCAAATATTATTGGTGATAAAAATAAAGATGATGAATTTGATGTTGCAGAAATTGTTACAAGTGGTAGAACTCGTGAAATTTTAGAAAATCGTGAAAAAAAAATTGATGGTGAATTAAAAGATAATTCAAAATTAGAAAAAAATTCATTTATTGATTCAAAAGGTGAAAAAATTTTTATTGGTAAAGAACGTTTTAAAGGATCAAATGAATTAATTCAAACAATTGCTAAAAAAATATATGATACATTAACAAAAATTACAGATTTGAATAAAAGACAAGATGCATGGGATAATTTAATTTTAATTGGTTCAACAACTTCAATTAAAGGTTTTCAAGAAGAATTATATAAAGAATTATTTACAAAATTTTATATTGGTAAAGAAAATTTATCAATTTTGAAAAAACAAACTTTCCAATCAGTTACAGCACCATTAATTGAATTTAATCAAGTACCAACTTCAATTAAATTTAATAAAATTCCAGATTATTTTACTGAATGGAAAAAACAGGGTTTTTATAATTTATATTTTTTAGGAGCACAAATTGTTTCAAGACAATTATTTGATCATTCTAATCAGGATGTTTATTATTTGACTAGAGCTGAGTATTTTAATAAAGGACCAGAAGGAATATGGGAAGGTGCTTTTTGATTTTACTAATCTACACATTTGAGTTCGTTATAGATGCAATTTATGTATGTATGTGTGTATGATTATAGATCTGTTTGTGTAATCATTTCTGATAATACAGAAGCATTATCATCATCTTCTTGATTTGTTGTAGTTTCAGAATTTGTTAATTTTTCTTCATCATTTAATTCATCCAAATGATCATAACTTTCCCATTTTTTAAAAAAATTAACTAAAACTTGAGCTGTTAACACTTGTTCGCTTTGATATAGGACTAATGCAACTAATAATTTCCCTAAATTATGGAAATGATCACCATATTGAGAAGTACATAAAGAAACACCTAATGCAGCAGTTTTAGCAGCACCACAAAACATTATTGCAATTGAATCTGCACGATTATGATAAAAAGGTGTGAAAGTTGCATAACAAATTTTATAAAATTTGGATGATGATGATGATGGTTCATTTGGGAATA
Source organism: Starmera amethionina (assembly GCA_030573755.1). Lineage (NCBI taxonomy): Eukaryota > Fungi > Ascomycota > Saccharomycetes > Phaffomycetales > Phaffomycetaceae > Starmera > Starmera amethionina. Next base: position 104,914 of record JAJMDW010000176.1, read on the forward strand.
ATATTAAGATGAAATAAGGTCTTGCTAATGCAAAACATATTAATGTTAAAAATAAATAAATACCAATGTTGAAAAAAACAATGAAAATTATTGATGAAGTGGGTACTGATGTAAAAGCATTTTGATGAAAAGCTGTTGAAAATGAAGACCACATGATTAATAGTAAACAAAAAGTACTTATTTTATTAAATTTTGTTTTAATTAAAAACCAATGAGTTTGTTTTGGGATTAAATTTTGAATCAATTGTCCTACAAAAAGTGGGACAAAAACACTGAGGCCAATTTGTTTCATAACATCTCTATAAAGTTGTTGAATTGACCCATTTTGAACAGGATTCCCGAATTTAAATTGAGATGAAGATGTATACATTTGTAATAAAGCAGGTGAGATGAAAGCACCAAGGACATTACCAATGAAGACTTCACAAAGACAAAGTAATGAGTTCCCATTTGCCTTAGTGGTCATGACGACATTTGAAGCAACTGTTGTTGGGCAAGTTGCAGTGACAATCAGTCCAATTAACATCCATGGATCGATTTGAGAATTATTAGCAGCTTTTATGGCACAACAAAATCCAAATATTATAGCTGATGATATCAAGAATGAAATTGATTGAACAGTTAGATGACCACGCCAATTGCCCATATTTATCATTAAATCTTTAGTTTTCATTGATAAACCGGATTGTAGGAAGATTATTGCAACAGCACCGTAGCCTATAGAGTATTCAGCTCTGATGTGGCCTCCATGACGTGCCACGTTAGGATAGAAGTGTGCAATCACTATGAAAAATGCTAAACCTATGGAGAACCATTGGGATAATAGGAATTGATATATGAAGATTAGATAACAGTATGGTTTTTTTTGCAGTAGTGGAATCATTGTGTTTCATTAATGTGTTGTTGTATTGCTGTATTGTTGTATTGCTGTGGTACTCGTAGTAGTATTAGCAGTAGTAGCAGTAGTAGTAGTAGTAGTAGTAGTAGTAGTAGCAGTAGCAGAGAAGAGAGTTTAAGTATAATAATTTTGATATTGGGAAGTCGGAAGAGCTGTCCGTTTCGGGAAGAGTGTCGGATCTTCTTTACTATGCTACTACACCACTAAACCACCATAATACTATACTACTATACTATACTATGGTAATACAATACTATGCTGTAGTGCCTAGGCTATAAGGTCACGAAGTACCTGTGATGCTACAATTAGAATAGACTGAAATGATCTTTCCGTCGCTTCAATTCCCATTCGGATCATAAGAGTGACACATAAAATTAATTGTAGGCAGCGTACAGTTGGTGTGTATTGAGATAGACCAAGAGACTAATTGCTAGTTCCACAAGGATCACATAGTTGGTGCTATTACCATCTCATTGCACATAGTTGAAAGGTAGAATATGTTGTACATCTCTCTGATATCTATCTATGTAGATGAAAAAAAATTAAAGATATAAATCTTCACCATTCAGTATTTATTAAGAATAAATGTCCCTTCGTTACTCTTTCAAACAAATCCTCCTTGCAGCGTCATGGCTGCCAGTGGCCATGGTCTTCAACGAACATGTCTGCTATATAGGAAGAATCGACGGTTCTTCAATGAGACCAACATTCAATCCAACCTCTTCCATAAATGATTGGGTTCTTTTATGGAAGTATGGGATCCATAAAACAGGTGCTGTTTCCATTGGTGATGTCGTACTGTTTAGATCACCAACTGATCCAGAGAAAGTGCTGTGTAAAAGAGTGAAAGCTGTTCAAGGTCAAACTGTGATAACTCGTCATCCTTACCCAAGAGACCTCGTGACTCTCAGTAGGAATCATTTGTGGGTGGAAGGTGATAATATTCATTCTATTGATAGCAACACTTTTGGTCCTATTTCCACTGGGCTGCTGATTGGTAAGGCTACCAGAATCATCTATCCTTTCAGCAGATGGATGGAAGTACCCAATGATGGTGGAAGAAATTGTGTTTTGAATCAAGTTGTTCAGGAATAAATCTTCTTCTACTACAAGACTTCTACTATTTCTACTACTTCTATAGATCACACAGAGTTAAAAAGACTTCTTTCCTTTATTTATAAATGTACAATAAAATAAATCTTCAATTTTGTCATTTTGGAAAATTTTAAACCTCAAAACTTCGTCCAATTTTTTTTTTTTTCAATTCTTTTCCATTAAATATCAAAATAAACTCGCAAAATGGTCAAATCTGTTAACGTTGCAATCATTGGTACGTTGCATTTTTTACTCCAAATGGATACATAACTAACCTTTTTTTTTTCTTCTTTGGTTGAAGGCACTGGTGTTGTTGGTTCTGCATTTTTAAATCAATTCAAAAAATTTTATAAACAAAACAATGATAATATCAACTATCAAGTCATTTTGATCTCACGTTCTACAAAAGCTGCTATTTCTAAAGATTACAAACCTTTGGATATCGATAATTGGGAATCTGTTGTTTCTTCTGCTTCTGAAGACGCATTGAGTCCAGATGCTTTATTATACTATTTAATTAAATCTCCAAATCCAGTTATTTTGGTTGATAACACTTCAAATGAAACTTTGGCTTCAAATTACCCAAATTTCTTGAAAAATGGGATTTCAATTACAACTCCAAATAAAAAAGCTTTTTCTTCTGATTTATCTTTATGGAATGACATTTTTAATAAAAAATCAATTTCAGCAAAAAGAGGTTTGGTTTATCATGAAGCTACTGTTGGTGCCGGTTTACCATTAATTGGAACTATTAATGATATGGTTCAAACTGGTGATAAAATTCATAAAATTGAAGGTATCCTTTCAGGTACTTTATCCTATATTTTCAACTCTTTTTCAACTTCAACTTCTACAACAACATCAGATTCAAAAACTTTTAGTGAAATTGTTAAAATTGCTAAAGATCTAGGTTATACTGAACCAGATCCAAGAGATGATTTAAATGGTTTAGATGTGGCAAGAAAAGTCACCATCTTATCAAGATTATCTGGTGTCAAAGTTCAATCTCCAACTTCTTTCCCTGTTGAATCATTAATCCCAAAACCTCTTGAATCAATTGTTTCTGCTGATGAATTCATGTCAAAATTACCTGAATTCGATGCTCAAATGGATGATTTAAAGAAAAATGCATTTGATTCAGGTAATGTTTTAAGATTTGTTGGTTCAGCAGATTTAATTAAAAATGAAGTTAAAGTTTCAGTTCAACAATATCCTTTTGATCATCCTTTTGCAAGTTTAAAAGGTTCAGATAATGTTATCTTAATTCAATCTGAAAGATACCCTAATCCTTTAGTTATTCAAGGTGCTGGTGCTGGTGCTGAAGTTACTGCTGCAGGTGTTTTAGGTGATTTAATTAAAATTGGTCAAAGATTATAATTAGACAATGATTCTACAATATATTGTGCTTTAATTACAATCAACATTGAATTAAATACATATTAATCTATATTAATGTGTAGCTGGTTAAACAATATCCTCAATCAACATTTCATCTTCATGTGGGGTTTTCAAACTTAATTCCGCCTCTTTAAAAATTTTATATAATTTATCATGATTTAAACATGTACTTTTAAATTCCAACATGATTTTTTGTGAATCTAAAACATTAAATGATTTGTTTTTTCTTTTCTTTCGTTTATTTATAATATCTTTTTCTTTTGAATCTTTATTTTCATCATCATCATCATCATCCTTATCATTATTACCATTAGTATCATTATCATTATTAACATTAACTCTTGAAATATGGGCATTATTTGGTGCCAGAAATAAATCTCCAGTGTCTCTAATTTCAGCAATATATGCTCCAGTTTTATGAATATATTGGGCAAATTTGAAATTTGGTTTCCCCCATGAATAACTTATATTAAATTCTTCATTTTTTTCTTTAAATTCATCTTCCATGATATTAGAACTGGATTCAAAATGTTTATTTTTTTGGAAAAACATTGATGCTCTATTATCCAATAAAAACCCAGAATATTCTAATAAATAAATATGATAATAAAATTTGTTTTTACCAAATAATTCTTTATTGAAAAATTCATTATTACAATCCCATGGATTTATAGCTAATTTAATATCAACAAATGAATGGAATGGATTCAATTTAGGAATCTCACATAATTCATTCCATGGAATTTCAACTAATTTTAAACCATACCTTTCACACATCATTGACCAACTATTTATTGTATCATCAATTAATTTAGGTGTTGTTGTTAACCATTCTAATCTAATATGGAAACAATGATTTGGATTATGAACTGTGTCATAATGAACAGTAATAAATTCACGACGATATGAGTTATTATTTGTATCAATATCAAATTTTAAACTATTACTCAATATAAAATTTTTTTTCAATGGTTTCGTATTTGAATTTGATCTTGAATTTTGTTCAACTTGTTCATCTTGTTCATCTTGTTCATTATTTTTATTTTGTTCATTGAAAATAAATTCAGGTGAAATTTGATAAAAATAATATCCATCCAAAAAATTATGTTTATTTAAAACATGAACAAATAACCCTGATGACATTAAATCATTACCATACTTAACTGCATCTTCTCTTGTTTCAATATCTTTAAAATTTTCTAAAATCCAACTAACTAATTCAACTCCAATGAAACAATTTGAATGTAATTTCCAATGCCATTTTCTATCAATTAATTTAATACCTTTGGAACTTTGTAAAATTTTAGATAATTCTTGTATATCAATTGTTTGTGTTAATAATTCATCTTCTATTTCTTCATCATTTGTTTGCCTATCTAATTCAATTTCATTAATATATTGTTCTCTCAAAAAATTATTTAAATCACCAGTATAAAATTTGATCTCTGGAAAAATTTCCTTCTTATTTAATTTTGTTCTTTTACTATTTATTTCAGCTTTAAATTCACCTCTATGTAATGTCGCAATTAATCTTCTTAAACCTTCAACTCTTATTTCTTCTGTACTTAAAACTTCTTGATTAGTTGTTGTTAAAAAAGTTGATTTGGGAATTTCTGTTGGTAATAAAACAAATTTAACTCTATTAACTGTTCTATTTCCTTCAATTGGATCATCGTTATAACCAGCTAAAATTTGATCGTATTTATTCCAATTATAATTTGTTGGTTTAGTGATCAATGGATCTGGTTCAAATTTCAGATAATTCGATTGATACCGGGTTTTAATAAAACATTCTTTAAAATCATTATTTATTCTTGATTTTTCAGATCTATGATAAATTTGAACATTGATTGTATCATCATAATCACATGAAATTCGATGGATTTCTTCTTCTTGTGATAAATAAATTTTAACTCCATGATACTCATTTCCATCATTTGATAAATATTTAATTATTGAAGAATCTTCATGATGTGATAATTTTTTATCAATTTTAATTAAAGATTGATTATTACAAACAATTTGGAAACCAAGCATCAAACGTAAATGAATCATTTCCCTCATTAAATCTCTAACATTCATAAATTTTTCATGATCAACACTTAATTGAATTGCATGGGTTTGAAATGTGAAATTCTTCTCAAAATCATTTAAGTTAGGGAAAACTGGTGTAGTAATTGGTAATTCCGATGGAGAGGCTAATGATCTCCATTTGATTATACGACGTTTAACATTCTCAGGGAAAACATCTTGCCATTTACCAACACTGATTTTCGAAATAACATTGGATGAAATTTTCCTTGATGGGTTCGAAATTTCTGTCCACATAATTGATTTTAATGTATCAATAATAGTTATCAATTTCTCATCTTGTTTTTGAATAGTTAATGTTGAACTTGGTGATATTGAAATTGGTTGATTATTTATTGAATTCAAAGTAGAATTTGATTCAAGTTTATCAAAATTTAATTTTGCATTATTGAAATTTTTACTAAATGGTAATCTTTTCAAAACTGGTGCACTTTGAGTTGATGATTTCAAATTGATGCTTGAAGATTTACTTGATAACATTGAACTTGAATCACTGCTATTACTTCTACTATTGGATGAGATTGATGATAACAGTTTCAATGAATTATAGGCATTATTATCAGTATTTTTAGTGAAAACAGCATTTGATTTAGTGATTAAATTTTGAGGTTCCAGTGAAATTGAAGAATTGGGCACTTTCCATAATAATTGATTTTTAGATAAAGGTTTATCCTTAATTTTTGCAAACATTGTCTTGGAATTTAATTGAGTATTAATTTTCAAATCATCAACAACTGGAATATAATTCTTATCAAAAACTTGTTGATCATAATCATTCATGAATTGCAAAATTGATTCTGCATTTAAGTCTGGTTTTAAATTATCAATTGTTATATCATTCATCTCATTTTCCATAAATCCCATCATTTGGACTTCATAAATTTTACAGCTTGGGAACCATTGTTTACCATTTTGAGATTTCTCATTCCAAAAAGATACATCAATCCAACTAGGAACACAATGATGTAGTAGATCTAAACTATCTCTATATCTGAACAATGGTGTGATATGTAATGGAGGTTGAGAAAGACAAATTATATCAACAGAAACATCAGCATGAATCAATTTTTTCCCAGTTTCAACTAATTCATCAAACTCCACATCATATAATCCGTTACCAGCACTGATTATGATGAAATGAGTAGTTGTGTGTCTTAAATCTGGATCTCTAAATCTATCAAAGATCAAAGTTGCAGATAAATTAATTGAATTTAATAAATCAGATTTAATAGTTGGTAAAAATCGTAAATTTTTATTAAAATTTTTAAATCTATGATATTCCATAATATCTTTTCTGAAATTTGCAAATTCATACCGTAATGAGATCATAATTTCGTTCCAATGAACAATATTAATTTGATCAACAACAACTCTATAAAAATTCTTGGTGTCTTTTGGTCTTTCACCATCTTTCAGATCAAGCCATGAGTTATTTTCTTCGTAATCAACGTTAGCAGCAAACACTATTGTAACAAGATGATGAGTTTCTTTTTGTCTCCATTTTTTAAAAATTTTAGGAAATAAAGAATTCAAAACTTTATGGAACATAACTTCACCATCTTCTTCAAAATGGTACATTTCTTCAGTAATCTGAATGACAAAAACCAATCTTGCTGATTCTGATCTAAACACAATTTTAGTGTTATCATCAATATAACCAGAAAATATTTTGGATCCGTTTTTATAAATGGTGTTGACATTACACCGTATACTTTGTAGAAAAGTCAACTTTTGATTTTTGAAGACACATGTGCCTTTTAATAGGGAAGATAATTCCCACATATCACCTCTTGTTAAATTAATGTCTTTTAAATGTATTTCAAGTAAATCAATATTTGCATCTTTTTTATCTCTCAAATTGATGGTGACGGGTGTTCTTGTTGAGATGTTTAATTCAGCTTGTAGCTGTCCTGATTGAACAAATATAGGAGACAATTTTGATCGTTTAACTAACTCATCATTCTGTATATTTTTAATAATGAAGTATAATTTTCTTGGTTTGATTGAATCATGAGAGATCAACTCTGCCAAATCTCCTTCTTGTGCACCAGGAATCTGGTTTATATCAACCACCACGAGATTAGGATCTGTTCTCGGGTCGTGGAAACTGGCTATGAGTTGTAATGGCTCGTTAAGTGACAATGGTGGTGCACTCAAGATATTTGTACTCGTATTTGAGATACTGTCTGTTCTCTTGTCCTGAAAGCTGCTTCTTATCCTATTGCCCGTTGCTCTGGAGTAGTTGGAGCTCTCTATCACCAAAGGTCCATTTCCATTTCTCTTCACTGTTTTCAAAGTCAGCACATTTGAGTTCATTGTGAGCTTAGTTTGTGGGATCTTGTGCTGGTTTTTTTTTGCTTGTCTGGTAGCTATCACCGTCTTCTTTGCCTCTAGAGCTATTAGACTAAACCACGACAGCTAGAAAGCACTGTTTTCAGAGCAACAAGTTGTTTTATTTTGGTTGTTGCAAGAGGGTAAAAAAAATATTTATTTTGAAATCATTTTTAATATTTTAAGTTTTTGTTTTGCCACCGTATTTCCACTCTTTGCAACCAATTACATAGAACAACACGAAGAGCGATAAAATGGTGTTGGAGGCGACAATTGTGTTGTTGGACAACTCGGAATACAGCAGAAACGGAGACTATGCGCCTTCTCGTTACGAGGCAGAGCTCGATGTCCTAGAGCTTATTTTCAACAAGAAGACCAGAGACAACCCAGAAAACACTGTTGGTGTGGTGTCGTATGCTGGAGGAGCAGGCAACAAGATCCTGTCCACGTTGACCAACGACTTGGGGAAGATTTTGAGTGGAGTGCACGACTTGAAGATTGAAGGTGAACTCAATTTCCTCACTGGGATCCAGGTTGCTGCGTTGGCATTGAAGCACCGTCAAAATAAGATACAACACCAGAGAATAATAGCGTTTGTGTGCTCTCCAATTGTTGACAGTGATAAAGAGCTTGAGAAGCTGGCAAAGAAAATGAAGAAGAACAACATCTCGATCGATTTCATCAATTTTGGTGAGGATTCTTTAAACACAGAGAAACTAGATAAATTTGTGTCCATATTGAACAGCAGCAATAGCGAGGACGTCAGTCGCTTAGTGACAGTGCCACCAGTTGCAGGGAAATCTCTTGTTGATTCAATCAGACAATCGGATCTGTTTGGAGAGTCTCAATCTAACAACAATGGTTTTGGATTCGATAACGAAGGTCAATTCGATGGGTTTGATGAAGAGATGGATCCAGAGTTAGCCATGGTGCTACGTATGTCTTTGGAAGAGGAGCAGGCCAGACAAAGACAGCTGAACGAAATGGATAGAATCAACGAGTAATTAATCTTGTTGAATCAAATGCAATTTAATTTGGATTTTTTTCCCTTTTGTAGTGCCATGTCTTTGTTACATCGAGGATCCACTGCTGGTAGATCTCAAAGTTGATGTACATGTAACATAGTTGATAATAGTCGAAGATAAGAATCAAAAGATAGAGATTTGACAGAAGAAAAAGTAAAAAAATAAAATAAAAAAATGTTGATATAGCGGATTTTTCAATGCTTTTGAAATTCATTATTAGCAGACTGAAGGAGACTGGCAGACGTTGCGACTCATTCATAGGCACATGCTCAAAGTATCTAAAGCACCACGCTCTAAAACAGGCTGCTCCAGCTGCAAACAGCGGAAGAAAAAATGTGATGAAGTCAAACCTGCGTGTTCATCATGTTTGAAAAGAGGTGTTCTCTGTGTCTATACCATCGTCAACCTCCCTCCAGCAGCTTTAGACGCTCATATTAGAGATGATAATGAAGTGGTAGACACTCTGGTAGTGTCGGAAGCCATAGGTTACCAAAATATGCAAATGTTGAACATTCCACTAGATTTACAAATTAATCTTCCTTATAAATTAACCAAACTAGAACTCACCTATTTTGAATACTATTGCAAAGTGATATCTCCACAATTGTCTATCCTACCACAACAATTTAATCATTATTCAAGAGTTTTCATTCCAATGGCTTTAAAAGATAAATCCATTTTATTATGTCTTATAAGTTGGGGTTATAGAACAATGAACTCAGTTAATTTATTAGGTTATAACTACGATCAAAACTTGGAACAGAATTATTTAGAAGAAATCAAATCAATCATCAACTCAAGATCCATGAATTTAGAAACTTTACTTGAAAATAACAACTTTTTAGTCAATATGATTTGTTATATGATTATGGTACTCACAGAAATATCATTTGGTGATATCAAACTTTGGTCAGAGTATTTCACTGCATGTTATCGAATGATTAATAAGATGCCAGGAAATATAGAATATTTATTAACAAAATGTTCAATTGAAGGTGCATTAATGGGTGAATCTTTTGCTTATGTTGATGTTTTAGCATCTCAATCAAATGAAAATGGAACTTTTTACCCAATTGAACATTATCAGAAATTATTTCTAACAAATAATTCTTCAAAAGATCCATTTCAAGGTTGTATTAGACCAATTATTGTCATATTGGGACAAATTTTAACATTACTTGTTGAATTAAATGCTTTAACAGCAACCCCTGAAAAAGATCAAGTGCTGGACTCAGATATAGATGAGTTATATGATATCAATAAAAACTCACATTATCAAACTATTTTGAATAAAACAGATGAATTAGAATTAGAAATTAAAAATTGTACACCTGATATTTCATCTTTAAATATAATAGATTTAAAAGAATTAGAAATTCATTTAACATTATTTGAAGTTTATCAAATTGCATCTCAGCTTTATATCAAACAAGTGCTAAGGAAATTCCCACCAATTGTTCCCGAAATTCAAGTTTTATATTTCAATTTACAAAAAGATTTATTAATTTTACAAGATTATGATTTTTTGCAAAGAAATTTGGCATTCCCAATGTTATTGTTAGGACTTTGTTGTATTAATAAAAAGGATAAATTGATTGTGGAACAATTATTTGAAAAATTCATTAAAAAAAATGGATATTTAAGTAGTTATCAAAAAACTTGGATAGTTATTCAAAAAATCTGGAAATTGAATAAAAATGGAGAGGTTTATGTTGACTGGTTCACGATAACGAAGAAATTGGGCTGGAGGCTTAATTTGGCGAGATAGAGTTTTTATTTAATTTATTTAATTCAGTTCTTTATACATTTAGATTTTTATATTTGAAGTTGAATTTTTAATGTAGTTAAAAATAAATACTTTTTTTTTTTTTTTTGATCTTGAATTAAATTTCAACAAAATTCAAAGATGTTATTCAATCTTTTTTTATTGGCGACCACTGTGCTTGGAGCTTCTTTAGATGGATACATTGACAGTTTTGAGCAGGACTCCACTCATTGTTTTGAAATACAAGTGCCTCCGAAATCTGCAATTAATTTAAATGTGAATTTATTAGGATATCAATCAATGGGAATGAATGGAATGATTCAAGTGATTGAAGACGTACCAATGTTGGAAGGCGAGAGCGTTGATTTGGATATCACCAAATCAAAGAAAAAAGTGTTTTCAGGATCTTTCCATAATGTTACAACATATTCTAATATAACAAAAATTTATGAAACTGGTGAATATTGCATTCATGGGAAATTTAATTCAAGTTTGACTAGAGCAATGTTTGTGAAATTGGGTGATTTAGAAGAATATGATGGTAAAGTTGAGAATTATAAATTATGGGAAATTGTTTATTTGATTGGAATTATTTCAAGTTTTAAATTTCATCCATTGATAATTAGTGGGTTTTTCATATTGAATTTTGTCAATAATTTCATTGAAATTAAGTTATTACAACCATTGATAAATTTTATCTTGTTGTTTTATGTTGCTAAATTTGATTTGAGGTATTTAGTTATACTTCCATTGTCATTTTTAAACAATTATTTGAATTTAATATTAGTTTTACCAGTTTTATATTTGAATTTGAATTTGAGCAACGTCGGTTACATTTATTCATTTATTGTTCAACAATTACCAATTTCCAAATGGTTTTTGTTATTAGGATTCATTCCATTATCATTTATAAAAAAAGACAGTTCTACTACATTGAAAATTCCTTTATAAGAATTACATTAATAAATTAAATTGATAAATACGTTCTATAAATACAGAGGGGGGCAAGGGGGTGCTAACTAGTGTCTCACCATTCATGATTTTCATTAATCAACTCATCGTTTGGAGATAAGTTCTTTTTAATTGCAATTGATAATGATTGAGCAACACAGGTATAAACACGTCTTTTAGCACCATCACTTGGAGGTAATAACATTGAAACATCAGGTCTTAACATTTTAACAGTTAATTCATCTTTAGTCAATATTGATTCTTCTTTTTCATCAGTTGAAGTTGTTGAACCTAAATCTGTTGAATTTTGTTCTTTGTTGAAACTTGTGTAATAACAAGTAATTTCAATATTTGTTGTTGATTGTAAATGTTTCAAATTATCACTCATCATATTGAATTGATTCCAATCATTAAATAAGAAATGCAGTTTTTGTTTAACTGAAGATTCTTTATTAATTTGCAAATTATTGAAAATAGTTAAAACTGAAGATAAACCAACACCTCCTCCAATTCCAATAATTTCATTGAATTCTAGTGGTTTTGTGTAATCATTAACAGGAGTAACTGGGATTTTACCATATGGACCATCAATCATGATTTTAATTGAACTTTTATGTAATTTTGATAATCTTCTAGTCATACCTTTTTTACATTTCAAATAAATAACCAAATTTTTTTCACCAAAAGTTGACACAATGGAGAAAGGATGTGATTGCCAACAAGTATACCAAGGATCAACAAAACTTAAATAGATATAAGAACCTGGATAAAATTTATAATATGATGGTTTTGGAATAGTTAATTTAATAAAATCATCACCAAATTGTTGAACATTAGCAGTAACAATTCCACCATTCAAGAAAATTCTAACCACTCTCATAACATAATCAAATCCTAAGATTGCAGCCATTGAATAGACCCAACCCATCCAACCTAAAGTGTTACAATGTAACCACATTGCAGCAATAAATAAAATTGCAAATAAATTATGGAAAATTAAGAAAACTTCATACATCAAATCTCTAACAAATTGTAAACTACCACCAATCATTAATCCAATCACGGTAGTTCCGATGATTCCCCAATAGAAATAAGCATCAGCTGCCCAAGCAGCGTAACCACCTCCATCTGGAGTATTTGCATAATGAGTCCAAATAACTGAATGAATTAAAGATAGTATGAAAAAAACAATTGAAATCAATTTATGAAATTTAATCATTGTTGAATGGTTGATGAAACTGATTTGTTGAAATGGGTTATTTCTAATACCTAATAAATATAAGACAGGCATTAATGAAAATGCAATAATATCAGTTCTAAAATTTAATAAATCAACAGTTTTAAACCAGGTATTATATAAGTATGAATTTAGTTCTAAATCATAGTTGATTGAACATTCTAAAACAATCAGGACAACAAATGCAAATGAGATTATTAATTCTAATCTATTTAAACCAAACCAAATCCAATGATTTGAAGAGTTGTTGATCAAATGTTTAGTTAACCATTGTCTTTTTGCAAAAGGAATGAATTTATAACCTAAATGATTGTAGATGGAATAAATACCCAAGACACCGATCCAATAGCCGACAGCAGCCCAACCCAAACGTTGACACATTTCAATGAAATAATTATAATTTCTAAAACTTGTGTACCAATATCTAAAAGTATCATCATCAATTTTCAAAGGAGCAGTAACATTAACACCTTTTGGGAATAAATTTGAATCTTCTAAATAAGCAGTTGAATTTTTTTGAAATTCATCTAATTCTTTGACAGTTAATGTTGTACCAGCTTTAATATTACATCTTTTAATGATATGTTCATAACCATGAATCATTTCTTTTGTGGAATTTGAAAAATCATGGATACAATTTGTTATTGAACCAAGCCAATCTTCGTTATGACATTGGCAGTTCCAAGTTGAAGAAGACATATGACCACCCATAGCAGAACAATCCCATGATTTTTTTCTGTAGAAATAGATACATGAAGAAGCGACATGAGAGTCATAGATGACGAGAGATAAAGCTGCTGGTATTAAGAGCAGCAAGAGTTGTAGTTGTTTTAGCATCATTTGTACACCTCTTGACTGTTGAGAACATGGAGGAAGATGAGGATGAGAAAGAGTATTTATATATTGAGTTCAAACTTTAGATCCAGAGTCCAGTTGCCTGTATTGAACTTGGTAACTTGGTTAATAGGTGTCGGTGTTTTGTGCATAAGAAGAGGTAAATATGGACGTTTCTGCACAGTGCACACCAAAAGTCTTAGCAACTTTGATTTGCCGATGGATTTCTTCAGCCATTGATGTGTTTTTTTGTTTATCTATTTAGATCTGTAGAGAAATCATTGGAGATTTAAAGCAGTTTCCAACACTAACAGAATTGGACCCTGTCAATCGGTGTTTGTTCAATGTTCAATGACGGTTTAAGTACTAAATTAGACAGTTTTCTTTTCCTTTTTCAGTGCCTAAATCACAGCTCTAATTTCTAAATCTCAATTCATGTACCAGTGAGCAAATTGTTGAGATTTGGTTCTAATTTCTTAAAGAGAGTGAAATTTGCTCGTTTTTGCTGCCAGTTTCCAGATTTTATAAAAATTGGTTTGTAATGGCTTACTTTCTTTTCATTTCATTTCATTTTATAAAGTTTCCAATTTCCAAAATATTTCAATGATAAAAAAAAATTGTGGCATTTTAGTTGTGGGTTATTCGTGATGTCTCTTCATCAGTATGTAGATGGAATCTGGATGAACTGTATTAAATTTTAATGGTTCGAACTTTAATCTAATAAATATCAACTCTTTGAGAATCTAACCAGCAACCGTGACACCAATGACTAGAGACACCAAAAGACAAAAACCAAATAAACCATTGATCCTCAACTTGATGGTGCTACCAGCTCCATCTCATTTGAATCCTTCAAATTGGGCTGCTCCTTACGACAACTCATCAACTTACAAGTCCATCAAATACTGGACTGATATTGCAAAACTCGCAGAAGAAGCTAAGTTCAATGCTGTTTTCATTGCTGATACTTTAGGTCCTTATGATGTTTATAACGGGCCAAACAATTACGGCTCTGTTGCTAAAACTGGTGCACAATTCCCACTGGTTGACCCATCTGCATACGTTAGTGCAATGGCTGCCGTCACCGAAACTGTTTCATTTGGTGTTACTTTCAGTACCATAAGTGAAGCTCCATACTTATTTGCAAGAAGATTAGCCACTCTAGATCATTTAACTGGTGGTAGAGTTGGTTGGAATATCGTCACCTCATATTTACAAAGTGCTGCCAAAAATTTACTTAATGGACAAGATTTACCTCCTCATGATAAAAGATATGATCGTGCAGAAGAATATTTACAAGTTGTTTATAAATTAATGTTAAGTTCATGGAGATCCGATGCTATTTCACTTGATAAAAATAAACAAATTTATGCTGACCCAGAAAAAATCAGAGAAATCAATCATATTGGTGAGTTCTTCAACGTTCCAGGACCTCATATCACTGAACCTTCTCCTCAAGGTATTCCTGTTCTATTACAAGCAGGTGCATCTCCCAAAGGTCGTGATTTTGCTGCAAGAAATGCAGAAATTGTTTTCATTGTTGGTTATACCCCAGAAGAATTAAAAGAAAGTATTGATTCTGTTAAACAACTAGCTGTTGAAAAATATGGTAGAGATCCAAATCATATTAAATTTATTTCAGAATTAACTATAATTGTTGGTAAAACTAATGAAGAAGCACAAGAAAAATTCAATGATTTATTAAATTATCATTCAGATGAAGGGAAATTTGCATTAATTGGTGGTTGGACTGGTATTGATTTATCAAAATTTAATGATGATGAAGATTTAACAACAAGTTCTCAATCAAATAATGCCATGATTTCTGCTGTTAATATGTACATTAAAAATAATCCAATCAAAACTAAAAAACAATTGGCTCAACAAATTGGTGTTGGTGAAGGTAAAAAAAGATTGTTGATTGGCACTCCAATTGAAATTGCTGATGAAATCGAAAGATATGTTTCTATTTCTGGAATTGATGGGTTTAATTTTGTTAGTGCTACTTATCCAAACACTTTTAAAGATATTGTTGAATTATTAGCTCCTGAATTGAAAATTAGAGGTTTACTTTGGAATGATTATCCTGTTCCTGGTGGTACTTTTAGAGAAAATTTATATGGAATTAAAGGTCAATCTACTCCAACTTCAGATCATATTGGTTCCAAATATAATTGGGTTGATGGAACTAAACAAGAATTTGAAAATCAGTTTAAACAAAATGAGTGAAACATTCATCTTTAGAATAATTAACAGATAAAAACATAATTGTACATATCATCTCAAAGCCATTTGTAGTTGTACTTCGAATTGATTACCGTTTATAAACGCTAAGTTCAAAGTTGTAGTTCCTTTTAACTTTTATTTCAAAAGATCATAAGATGGTTGATATTTTGGTAAAGACACACTTTTTGTGTCAAAATTTCGGAAATTTCAAATTTCAAATTTCAATTCATAACCAACCCTGAATCATGATTAATTATATATAGATGATAACCTATAAAGCATTTCAAATTCCAATAGTCTAATCAATTCAACAACAAATTACTCTCTCATCCCTCCAAATGCTGCAATTTTTAACTTCAAACACGACAGATGATTCATGAACCACATCGAGCTAAACCACCATTAAATTGCGTAATGCATCCAAAGTGGCTTCCTCTTAATTCTTTCAAGCTTAAGAGTTGAAACTTGAATTACGTCTTTTCTAGTGAACATTTTCATGAATTTTTTCGGACGACTAATTTAAAGCGAGCGGTTGCTCTATAATATAATAGCAGAACTTCATTTTTAACGTCGAGCCACAGACTAGTACGCAATAACTCTCAATTATGTATTCAACAGCTAGACGTTAATATCTACGTCTAATTTGAAAAAAGCCAGTTGAAGACGTGTATTAATTTGTTGCACGGTCTCCCCTCAAGTTGCACCATCATTTAATCTACGGAAAATGAAATCAAGGTATATTAACGACAATTTGTCCAAAAACTTCTTCGTTACTTATTAGTACGAGCTACATAGTACATACCTAGCGACAAATCAAACCAAAAATAATGACACGCTCAAATACCCAAGATTCTAAAAGACAAAAGATCAAACCCAACAAACCTTTGGTCTTTAACATGATGCTAATGCCATGTCCATCACACATGCATCCAGCTGGTTGGGCAAAACCTGGTGATGGTTCAGTAGATTACATGAAAACTGAACATTGGATTGAAGCTGCAAAATTAGCTGAAGAAATGAAATTTAATGCTATTTTCATTGCTGATGTCTTGGGTCCATATGATGTTTATAATGGAAATTTTGATGCTGCAGTTAGAGGTGGTTCTCAATTCCCATTAGTTGATCCTTCATTATACGTTAGTGCAATGTCCGAAGTTACAGAAAGTTTAGCATTTGGTATCACTTTCAGTACAATGTATGAACAACCTTATCATTTTGGTAGAAGAGTGGCCACTTTAGATCATTTAACTGGTGGAAGAATTGGTTGGAATATTGTCACCTCGTACCTTGATAGTGCTGCTAGAAATTTGCTTGGTGGGGCTCCTTTACCTCCTCATGATAAAAGATATGATCGTGCTGATGAATATTTACATGCAGTTTATGAATTATTATTAAGTTCTTGGAGAGATGATGCAGTTGTAAAAGATAGAGAAACTTTAACTTATGCTGAACCTTCAAGAGTTAGAAAAATTAATTATAAAACTGATAATTTCAATATTCCCGGTCCATTTTTAACTGAACCTTCACCTCAAAGATTACCTGTTTTATTTCAAGCTGGTGGCTCTAAAAGGGGTTTAGAATTTGCCGCAAAACACGGTGAAGTTTTGTTTATTGAAGGTTTTGATATCGAATTGGCTAAAAAAAGTATTGAAGCAGTTACAAGGTTAGCTACTGAGAAATATGGTAGAAAAAGAGAACATTTGAAATTCATTGTCAATTACCAAATCATTGTGGAAGCAACTACTGAAGAAGCTGAAGCCAAATTTCAAGAATCTTTGAAATATCATTCAACAGAAGGTAAAAAAGCTTTATTAAGTGGTTGGACTGGTATTGATTTTGGTGCATTGGAAAATAGTTCAACTTTGAAATTAAAACCAACTGATTCAAATGCTATGCAATCCAAAATCAAACTTCATTTTAATAATGATGAAGAAAAAGATACAACTCAGGAGGTTGGTGTTGGTTTAGCAAGAAAAAGATTGCTGGTTGGTAATCCAGTTGAAGTTGCTGATAAATTGGAACAGTATGTTTCTTATGCTGGTGTTGATGGTTTTAATGTTGTTGCTGCTCATTTCCCAGAAAGTTACCATTCAATTAATAAACATTTAGTTCCAGAATTAAGAAAAAGAGGTCTATTACAAGAGGAATACCCTGTTAAAGGAGGGACTTTTAGAGAGAATTTATATGGTAGAAAAGGAAAAACTTTTGTTCCTGAAGATCATGTTGCTTACGGTTATAAATGGTCTAAAGATTACACAAAAGATGAATTTGATGAACATTTGAAAAATTATAAAGAATCAGTTAAAGCTAAAGAAGCTAAATTAGCTGATGATTTTGAAATTTAAGCCAGTCAATATATAAACAAATATAATAACTTTTGAAATTTAAATGGACAATTAGCTGTAGTTGTAACTGAAAGTTTGGTCATATGATCAATCTTTTCAACACTAACATTCGCTGGATCCATTTTTGCGGATCCACTTTCAGAAACTGATGCTGTTTCATTCAAGTGATCAAATTCAGCTTTTGAATCATCTTTCCAGACTATAGTTGCTAATACACCTTCTGGGGTTTCTCCTTTTGAAGAATCATAAACAATTATTCCATTCTCATCTCTTTTATAATAAAACAACCCTAGAGTAACTGCAATAATTTCTAAAGCAGCAAAACATGCTGCTCCTGTAAAACCTCTATGATATCTTGGTGATTGAGTAGTTGGAAATAAAATTTTAGAAATCCAAGCAGATGCTTGATAACCAATGATATATATTGCTAACCATTCAATTGTTCTTGTATTTGAATCTCTTCCTAAAATAGAGTTTTGTAATAAATAAACAATACTTGATTGTGCCCAACACCAGTAACCAAGCATAAATCCAAACCATTTGGCACCTTCTGGGACATCCCAAACAGATAAAATTGCTAAGCCTATGAAATTCATAATTTGACAAAATGCCACTGATTAGAATCTCTGTTTCAAGATATTTGTACCCCTCTATCTAAAGATTTTAACCACAATCCAAATGAGCCAGAAGATGATGTACCTGTTGAATTCCAACCACCAATATTAGCAAAAGTGAAAACCCAGAAATGCCATGAAGTTATAATTTTCTTCCAAACTCTGAAATCAACAAACTGCTTAGCACTTGGTATTTTGAAATCAGTACCAACAGATCTCATTCTTTTTCTTGCTAATTTGATTTCATCATCATTTAACCAAATTGAATAGCAATTAAATAGAGTTCCAGGAATAGAAAAAAGTGTGATGATTGCAACTGCAAATGAAATACTCCAGCCTTCTAATCCATTTTTGTTGTTCAACCCTTTATAAATTGCAGATTGTAATAAGCCAGATGTTAATGAACCTAAATGATTACCAAAATAGAAAAAGCCAGCTCTTCTAGTAATTTCTGTAGGTTTATACCAATTAGCTAAGGTGTGATGGATTGCAGGAAAATATGCTGCTTCAAATGCACCAACTAAAAATCTGAAAGCTTTTAAAGCATAAATGTTTGTGCTAAGGTGAATACTGCCCAACCTAACTCGGTGAAAAATAAGATGTAAGGTGATAAATAAAAAAAGGTCTAACTTTCAAGATCAACAGTTGAGGAGGAATAACCCCAACAACGTACCCTGCTTGGTATAAAGAATTTGCATAATTATAATCATCACCTTTGATATCCAAAGCTTCTCTCATTCAAGCGTTTGAAAAATTACTAGAATCTAATACTTTGATGAAGTACCCATAACAACCCCATGCTAATAAGAAAAAATCCAGTTTTCTAACATATTTACGTTCTTCGTCTGAGGACCATCCCAAATAACTTCAATGAACTTCTCTCTTTTTGATTTCAGTTGAGGTTCTTCAAGAGTGCGATAATCTGTGTTTGAAATATCTGAAGATGCAGCATCCACTGTACTTTCAATATCTTGTTTAACTGCTCGATCTGACATCTTGAATCTTGAATGAGTCACGGTGTGTAATCTGTAATGAAACTGTAGTTTGAACAGCTTTGTGTCAAAAATGGTATCTTATATAGCGCAAGACATAATGCTGATCTTGATGCTCATTTAACGCAGTAATTTTAGCACTCCAACTGCAAAAGTAAATTCATTTTAAATTGCTGATGCGAGACCTCAGACAGGGTCCAATCTTTGAACTGTTATGTGCCATGTAGTGAGCATTATGATAAATTTCCAGTGACGTTTCTATGTATCCATCTCCGTCCGCATCGTGGTGGCATTTGCGCTTGATTTCCCGATTCCTTCAAAGTTCTTTAAAAGATCATGTTTGCCTGTGATAAAAAATACTATGTACATAAAAAAACAAATAATCAGCGAGTTTTGAAGGATTTTAACTTCCTGGTGTTTTTGCCTGTTGCCACATTACTGCTGAAGAGCCTTTTGAGGGGATGGTATATATATCATGATGTTTGGCACTGTTGCAATGATGGGCTTTTGAGCGTTTGAAAACTGATTATGTGAAGCAAGATGACTACAGTTGAGACATACAGATACTATACAGACTCACCAGGAACTCTGCTCTCTGGAGAGGAATGTGAAAAGACCAATGCTGCCAAAGGATTGGTGGATGAAGCATTGCCAGCTGGATGGCCAAAGAAACTGACAGGTCCACTGGTTTGGACTGGAAGAAGTTTGCATCAGGATGAAATCTACTGAGAGGGATCTTAAAGAGATTGATACTGCTATTAAAATTTATGAACATGATAGTCTAGACAAATTAACTAAAGAGACATTTCAGTTGCCAAAACTCGGTTCAAAATTAGAAGAGTTTGCAGAGAAGTTGTATTTTGGCAATGGAGTTAGAGTTTTAAGAGGTTTTAATAAAGATTATTACAATTACACCAAAAGAGAATACACCATTGCTTTTTTTAGGTATTTCAAGTTATATTGGTGATATAAGAGACGCACAGGGTTTAAGCAGGAGCATTGCACATATTCCTCGTGATAAAAGAGCTCCAATTGGTGTTTCTCAACAAACCACAGATCCTCAGGTGTTTCATAATGATTTTGGAGGCGACATTGTTTCATTGTTTGTTTCAGATCTGCCACGTGTGATGGAGGAGAGTGTTTAGTCACTAGTGGTTATACTGTTTATAACGAGTTGACTGCTAAAAGACCTGATTTGATTTATATTTTAGCTGATAAGAGTTGGAAATTTAGAGGAGCCAAAGAGCAAGGTAACTCATTGGTTTCATTTGTTGGTGGAAGATACTTCACTCATTTTTTCACAAGAAGTTTCATCGGATTTGGTGAAATTCCAAGAGATACAGAATATCCAGAACTTAGTGAAAAGTAAAAAAAAGCGTTGGGAGCTTATCATTGGACTGGTTTCCAGAGTGGACTACTTATTTAAACTGGAGAAAGGTGATATTAAGTATGTCAATAATTTGTTCTTGCAACATTCTAGACTAGGTTTGAAGAAATGTTTCAAGATTATGGCTGAGAAATTCCAAGTATTCTAATGCTTTTAAAAAACCTGAATATATCACGGAGAAGCTGGAGAAATGATTTCCAGTTGATTATCAACAAGAGATTCTTTTAGATGAGTTTGAAGAAGATCAAATCAAAATCAAGAATGATGCTGCTACTGTTGATAAAATGTATGCTGCTCCAATGAAATAAGATTATGTGGCTTGTGTGTAATTCTAATCATATTTTATGGTTTATTAATTTATTAATGAAGGGGTTTACCTTTTGATAGTAGTAACCAATTAAACAAGATAATGAATTTGTTATTGAACAGTATATTGGCATTGGAATATTCTTTAAAGATATTAAATCAGTAGCAACTTGCAAGTGTATATTTATAATAAAATTAGTTAAATGTTATAATATTTATAATATTATTAATGTGGCTAGTAAATTGTGTTGAATAAACGAAAAAAACTTAAGGTTAAAAGTAAGCTTATTTAATGCGCCCCGCGGCCAGCGCATTTTATACAGCTAGTATTTTATATAATATTAATATTATTATTAAAGTTCAATATTTTGCTCCAGTTATAAATAACCTCAGTCACATATCTATAGATAAAGTGATTATAGATATACAATTATACCAGGCAGTCACCTCGTTCCTCGAGATTAACCAGCTAGAAACTTGAGTTATTCTGCCCCAGTGGCGCAGTTATCTTTAGAAGATCTGAAAAGTGGTACGTGATCTGACTTTTAAGTTTTGAGTTTATTTAGAAATTAGTACCAGACTGATCCATGACTGTCCAGTAACTACTAACTAGTAACTACCAACAGCCACATTGTGCACAAAGTCTATTGTCCACCACAAGCCACATGCCACATTTGGATCTTGACACAAATCGATGAATTAAATTCTCCAACTTCCAAGTACCTCCAACTTTCGACAATGAGAATCAAGATGCATTAAATTTTTATATATTAATGTGGATTTAACACAAAATTCATTCAAATTGGAGTGTGCAGTGTGCACTGTGGCCTCAATTGTGGTGTACACTGTACAGCAGCAGCAGTGCTTGTTTTATTTCCATAGCTGGTGAGTGTGGTGTTTACTCATCGCTTTCAATTGGCCACTCTGTTACAAGAAAAAGGTATATATATAAACGATGATGGACACTGGTCAGTGGACAGGTCAACCGTCACAGTGGTACTTGAATAAATACCCAAGTTTCAAGATTCACAGCCGTATAACTGTTTTTTTGTTAAAAAAGCTATACACTACCCATAGAAAATGACTGATAAATCAGCTAATATCTCCATCAATGGGGATCCTTCACAGGAAGAATTAGATGTCGAATCTTCTAATAATAATGGTGAAAAATATATCACCAAACCACATTGGTTTAGATCTACTTTTTTCCAGGCAACCATTATTGGTATCTGTGCTTTATTAGCTCCAGGTATTTACAATGCAATGCAGTCTACTGGTGCTGCAGGTAATTTCACCCCATATTTAGTTATGAGAGCTAACGCTATTTTAAATTGTTTGATGTTTTTGGTTTGTTTCTTAGGTTCTACTGTTTCTTCGAAAATTGGTCTAAGATGGACTTTAATTATCGGAACCGTTGGTTATCCTATCTACGCTGCTTCCATTTATTGTAATAATAGGTATGGAACCGAATGGTTTGTTTATGTTGGTGCAGCTGCTTGTGGTTTATCTGCTGGTTTATTCTGGGCTGCTGAAGGGGCCATCATGATTGGGTATCCAGAAGAACATAAAAGAGGAAGATATTTAGCTTACTGGTTAGCATACCGTAATGCAGGTTCTATTATTGGTGGTTCTATCAATTTAGCTTTTAATGCCAAAGGTAAAACTGTTGGTAAATTGAATTGGAAAACTTATTTGGTTTTTGTTATCTTACAATGTTTGGCTCCTTTTTTTGGTTTATTATTATCACCTCCAGAAAAAGTTCAAAGAAATGATGGTACTCACGTTCAAATGCAACCAGATATTTCTGTTGGTGATGAATTGAAAAAAGTGATTAGAATGCTTTATACTCCAAAAGTTTTAACTGTTTTACCAATTTTTTTCTACGCAACTTATGATTTATCTTATATTGGTTCCTATTTGACTATTTATTTCAGTGTTAGATCAAGGGCTTTAGCTTCTTTAGTTGCAGCTTTAGCTCAAATTTTGATGAATGTTTTCTTTGGTTGGTTCTTAGATTGGAAAAAATTGAGTGTTAATCAAAGAGCTAAATATGGTTTCATTATTATGATGACTATTCATGGAGGCTCATGGATTTGGGGCTCTGTTATTCAATATGAATACTGGCATTCCGCTCCAAAATTAGATTGGGATGAATCTGGCTTTGCTCGTGGTTGGGTTTTATACATTTTTTGGCAATTAAATTTTTCTCTAATCTATAACTACTGCTATTGGATGGTTGGTTATATGTCTGATGAAGAGTCTGATCATGTTCGTTACACTTCAATTGTTAGAGGTGTTGAAGCTGCAGGTGGTGCTGTAGCAGCTGGTATTTCTTCTACTAAAGCTCCATTGATTGTTTCTTTAGGTATAAACTTTGGTTTATGGGGATTGGCTGTTCCAACTGCATGGTTAGTTGTTAGACAATTAGGATTAAAAAAAGATGGTAAATCTATCTTCAACTAAAAGACAATCTGCTCCATAAGTTTTTGCATTAATTAATTATTTGATCGTTTTACTAAATGTAGTTCGAAATTAATGTTTAATTCTATTATAACTTCACGTTTGAACTTTTAGGTGATACATCAGTAAGTATTAAATTCCGAGCAGTGAAATGTCGATAACAACGTTCCGGAAATCATTTTCCATCAGACTCAAATTTCAAATTATCAAAGAACAAAATTTCCAAATTTGAGCTTGAAATTTCAAAGAACAAAAAAAGAAAAATCACTACTATTCAAATAGTGGAAACTCTTTAGATGAAATCATGGTACCCAAGAGTTAGTTACTCCAAAGAATGACTAGAAAATCTTTTGAGGACTTGAAAGTCCAATTTTCACATACCACAACTCTCCGAAGTCGATTCCAATCATTGATTTGAAGAAAGCTAAAAATCCGGATACAAAAGATGAATTCCTACAAGAAGTAAGACACGGATTGTTTAATGTTGGATTTTTTTCATTTCAAACCCATTGGAAGATGCATCCAAATTTGATACAATTAAAGAGCAATCTCTCAAGTTTTTTGACATTCCATTAGAAGAGAAATTGAAGATTGATATGTCAAATTCAAAACATTTCCTAGGTTATAGTCCAGTTGGCGATGAAATAACTGCTTCAAACGTGGATTGGAGAGAACAAGTTGAGTTTGCTACAGAACTACCAGAACCAAGTGGTACAAAGGATAAAGAATTGTATAAAAATATTGAAGGTCCAAATTTATGGCCAAATGCTGAATATTTACCAAATTTCACTGAGATGATAACAGATTATATTGATGAATTATCAAAAGTATCAAGGTTTTTAGTGAAACTGATTGAAGAATCATTGGGTTTACAGAAAGGTGAACTAGAATCATTGTTCAAAGAAGTTCAACAAGCTAAATTAAAAAATTATCAAATACCCAGATTTAAAAACAATTGAAGAGCAAGTTGATAAAGTTGAACAAGATTTTCAAGAAACAGGGTTTACTACTGGTAAAAATCAAAGGTGTTGGTGAACACAGAGACAATGATTTCTTAACTTTAATTTATCAAGCAAGTCATCATACCTCTTTACAAGTTGAAGATTTTGATGGAGATTGGATCAATGTTCCTCCCGTTGAAAACACTTTAGTTTTAGCAGTTGGTATTACATTGGAGTTCTTGACTCAACGTTCATAGAGTGTTGACTTCAAACCCTGGTGATGGTGATAGAATATCAATCTCATTTTTCCAAACAATTAATATTGAAAGTAGGAAAACCTCATTAGATGTTACACAAGAGGCTTTAGAACTAGCTAAAATCAAAACAAAATTGGATTCCAATTTCAAGTTAGTGATGATCAGCCTGTTGGTTTCAGTGTTTTTCTCACTAGAATAAAATCACATCCAAAAGTTGGAGCTAAATTTTACCCAAAAGTTTTAAATTATGTCAAGTAGAGATAGTTTAAAGATAAGTGTATATTAACAATATTTATAAAGGTTTATCAAATATTCCTGGAAAATAAGATTCGCAAGAATTTTTAACACGTAAAATTTCATCAAATACTGAATCAACTGTATTAAAATCAAAATCAAAAATATTTTGAGCTGTACTTAATTTTAACTCTTTATGATCAAAATTTGTTGAGGAATCAGCATCATCTGAACCAACATCATTTTCTATGAAAAATCCTTTCCATGCTGCTTCAATCTTGTGTTTAATCAATTTTTTTTTGCACGTTCGGCTAGTTTCCAAGTACCTGAACAACCATTTAAAACAGATAAGAATAAATTAATCTTCTCTTTAGTACCTAAACTTAGTTCTTGTTGATCACTATTGCCAACCAATTTAAACATAAAATACATGAATAAACAATGGAGATTCCAATTTTTGAAAATTTGTAAATTTGTTTCATTTCTAAATACAAATCATTTATTGAGTCTTCACATGAAGTCTTTGAAGCTAATAAATTGACTTGGTTTGTATCATTTTTAATCTGAGTTGAAATTGGTCTGTTTAGACTGTAAACCAAGATGTATTAGTTTAATTTGAATCCAATAAATAGTTTATCAACTGTATTTTTTTTATTCCAACTAACAAACTCAGAAGTTTTCCTTCTCCATTTGATCAATTCAATGTTTATCAAATTCAATTTAATCAACCGTAAATATTGTTTTATTTTCAGTAAAATCCGCCAACTCCTTCATTTATATATAAACATTTTTCAATTCATCATTCAACAGTTTTATATTTAAAATCTGATGATCTGAAAATTTATATTCAATTATGTCTTTATTTCTTAAACTAACTCCATGACCCAAAATCAAACTAATATGATGATCATAAATATAAGCTCCATAGAAAAACTTTGTTAAAATTGTGGTATATTGTTCATATGATTTGTTGACTTCAACTGAGTCAACATTCTAAAAATCAAACCGGACAAGACCCAACAATTTTCATCAATATAACCATTATCATAAGAACTTAGAGATAGTAATGCTTGAATTGTGGAAATTGAAGGTTCAACATTGATTTTTTTCAAGTAATAATTTCCTTTTAGCAATTGTATAAAAACCATCACCATTAGAGCTTATTTGTAAATCATCCGATAGTTTTACACCAAGGGAAGCAATTGCATAAATTAATTCTTGAGTACAAAATTAATTTTCAATGTTTAAATGGAGATTTGATAAAAAAATGTGTTTATCCATAAATAAATGATCATGATGTGAAAATTGGGAAAGATTATCAATACAATCAAAAATGGTTTTATCTTTATTCAATTGATGAAGTTCAAGAAGTTGACTGATATTAACATCATGAACATCATTTTCTGTAAGTTCTTTTGAATTATCAGTTTCAAAACTTTTCAAACCGTCTTCCAACACGATGTTTCTGTTATCATTGGTGCAAAGCTCAAAATGGCTATCAATTTCTGTGTTGTTTCCAATGAATGAGGTTTTGGAAGTTGAGGAACCACCAGTGTTATTTAAGGAATTTATTTTCAAAATGTTTGAATTAGTAAAAACACCACTCCAATTAGTAATCTCTTTTATATTCAACCTTTCTATTAGCTTTGGGTCATCTTTTGCCCTTAACAACGTATTTTTCAACAATTCAAATTGACTTTTTAAAGCTCTAACATATGTTAATTTATATCGTTCTTTTCTTCCATCTTGTGACTCTTCACTTCGATGACATGCTTTCCCAGCTTTTATGCAGTTTGTACAAGGTATTTGACTATCGCATTTGATCCTCTTCTTGCGACAAAGCTTAGCTCACAAGTGATGATAGGTTAGCTTTAACAATACATACATATGATATTGGGAAATATCTAAAATTTAATTTTGACTGAAAAACTCACGCAGTTGTGCATTTTTTCTTCTGTTTAAGCTGGCATTATTTTGATAATGGAGCAGGTTTTAAAAGAGCAAGAAAATGTGTTGATCAGTGTTGTGGTGGTTTCATTTGGATTTTGCTGTTGATCAGACCGAATTAAAAAAGAGATGATTGAGTATTGTAATTTTTGTAAATTCTACTGAGTATGAATTAATTATGGCGTAATTTGTTTATTGTCGATTCATGATAAAGAAGCGCAAGAAGCTACGATTTATTTAAAACATAATAGTCATACAAAATTTATCTCTATTTTAGATCTAAAGAAGTATAAAATATTTAACATACCATCATTAAGATAACCATGAACAAAGATGGAATTAATTTGTTGGAAGCACCTGTGTATGTAGAGACTTCAGCAGTAGTAGCAGATGAGCTGGCTGAAGTGACACTGGTTGCAACAGTAGAAGAGGCAATTGGAGCACTGACACTGGCAGTAGTAACAGTAGAAGTAACAGATGCTGATGCAGTGGCTTTAGAAGAAGAAGAAGTAGCTTCAGCAGTAGCAGTGGTTGAAGCTTCAGTAGTAGTTTCAGCAGCAGATGTAGAAGCAGTAGTTTCAGCAGCAGTGGTTGATGTACTTTCAATTTCAGTGGAAGAAGTTGGAGCAGCTTTAGTAGAGCTAGTAGTTTCTTCGGCAGCAGAAGAAGTTGGTTCTTCAGTAGTAGCAGAAGAACTAGTAGTAGTAGCATCATCAGAAGAAGTGGTACTAGCTTTATCACATTGAGGAATTCTAACTTTTGGTTGTTCTGGAATAGAGTGTTGTGGAGTTGCTTTGTATGCAGAAGGATCAGTAACACCTTCAGCAGTCAATGGAACATAATCTTCAGTAACTTGGGATCCATCTTGATTATAAGCAGCCAATTGAACCAAAGTACCAGAAAGACCGTTTTGAGAAGCTAAAACGTAGACACCATCACCAGTACTAACAGCTTTGAAGTCACCACCGTAAAGTTTCAAGTAACCACCGACAACTTGAAATGGATCAGCATAGATGGCATCTTTTGAATAAGATTGAACAGACAAGTAGTTTTTACCAATAAGAGTAGCAGCACCGTTCAAAGTTAAAGAAGAGTTAACAAGAATCTGGGCAGTAGCTGGACTAGCTTTAGCAGAAAGATAGATATTACCTTCTTCAGTGTATAAATAAGCATTGTTTAAATCGTCAATGGAACTGACAGCCTTTAAAGTGAAAGTGCTGGAGTCTTTAGTTGGGGCAGAACAGTCATCTGCAATGACTAAACCAACGAGCAATTGTAAGAATAAAGTGAAGTAGAAGTTCATGGTGTGTTGTAATCTCTTGGAGGGTATTTATCACTGTATAAAGATATGAAATTAAAAGGTGTCAAAGCAGCTGAACCACCTGGTTTTATATCTGCAAGAAAAGAGCCCACATTGCGTGGGAGTATCAAGATTCAAGATTCAAAACAAAGATCTTAAGCAGAAAGTTGAAACACTATGGCTTCACCATTTTCAAAATGTGTCAATATTTGCTCAATTGTTGAATATTGAAGATGGAGATTCGAGAATCTGAATGATTTGATGTTTGATGGATTTGATGGAAATGTTTGTTTCAAACTGAACACTTGAAGATATATGCGAAGTTTGAACTGAAAGAGTGTTTGAATGGCAAGAAGCTGGTCCCTGGAGGTACAATAACTTGAAAAGGGAAAGCCCAATTTTATTCCATTGTCTAGAAAGCTGCTGATTCAACCACGAGCAAATTTATTCGTGATTTTATCAATCATCAAAACAAACGAGCAAAATATCCAAAATCCAGCTTTTTTGGGCATAACTTGTAGGACATGGGACAAAAAAACTGGTTAAATGGACTGATTGGGACAACTTAGAGACCAATTTGGGTTCATCAAGATACAAATCTGTCTCAATTCAGTTTCTCTAAGAAAATAGCTTGCGTTTAATTGGCCAATAAGGCAGAGTGTCCCAAAGGTGAGCATTTTAAAAAGTAGATCTGTGTGATTTTGGGAAGACAAATGTCCCAAAAGAATGATATCTGCTCAAACAAATGTTCAAAACTTCAATTTGAGTCAGGATTCAGAAATTAGCTCGTTATAAAGTTTAAACCAAATTCAGTGTTGATTCTTGAATTGCTCTTCCTGACGCGGTTTTTCCAGACCAAACAAGTTCCAAATGGGTTTCTTGTTCATTTCTTGACACTTGTTGCTATCTTCTTGCTTAAAGGTCTTTGTTGTTGATGTTTAATAATTTTTGAGTTGGAACTTGGAACTTGAAACTTGGAAATCAGATCTTCAAAGTGTCACCCCACTCAGCTGGGTAACTTGACGAAAAAAAAATGATAATTTCAAGAATTTTATAGATTTTTTAATTATAAATTATTCAAACTCGTTAGCTTCACCAGTCATCTGCTACATAATAAGTGGTCTATGGACAATGGACATCCATTATGATTTCAGTGTTGTTATTTCAGCACTAAACTTTACAATGAATTGGTAAACACATCACAGAGATTATTGATACCACTTCTCAAGTGCAGTTTTTATTTTCAAAATTCGAAACATTTCAGTTTGAATGAGTCTTTTCAATTCTATTTTAGTAAAATTCTCAGACAAATTAAGTTCAGTTTACAAAGTTCATGATCAATTGATAAATGAAATTATATTTGGATTACCAATACATCAGATTATTGCCTTTAACTCCTATTAACTGGAAAGGAACCAAGAAATCACCTAGCACACAGATCAATTTTCATATTTCAAAAAAAGAGAAATTTAACATCACAACATAGTATGCAATGGTGATAGGGATAATTGGTTAATGGTAAGGAGAATTTAACGGTTTTCAATTGCTTAAAGGTTTAAGTTATAATGTCAGATTTGGTACCGTTATGAGAAATAGGTAATCATTGGTGAATATCAAAGACTTTTAGTTGATTCAAGTCTTTGTTGCTTATTCTTTACTTTGTTTGTTCACCTGATATTCATTTATTAAAAGTTATAGGTACTAAAAAGAAAGAAAAAAAAGTCACGACTCACAGACTTGTTTTAGTTCAGATTTTATGACAATTTTAAAATGTGATTGATTTTCATTTCATATATTGAAGACAGTTTACAGAAGCTTTTTCTTTAATGCTTTTTGGTAAACTTTTTTAGTCATGGATTATTATTTGCATTCATTTTCAACCTAAAAAATTTTTAACATCAGGATTCAGAAGATGTTTAGTTGTTTTACAAGATAATTTGTTGCTTTTGTACACTACAAGTAATCAAAAAAAAATCAAATAAACAGTCAATCAGTTTCAAGTCTAGTGCCTATTAAGAAATATCAATATCAAATACCATCTATTATGAACTCATAAATACTAATACATTTCCAATATTTAGTGATATCATGTGACAAGTTGATTTTTAACGGTGTTTCCAATAGCAAATGGTCAGCTTGACATCAACAAAATTGCTTCAAAATCTCAAACCAAATCAATCATAGTTTATTTTGATCTCATAATTATAAATAAATTAACAATTGACCAATGAAAGCTATAAGTAATAAGAATTAAATCTCTATCACTTACATTATGTAGTGTTTATCTACAGAAACATTCATATTAGTGCTAGCGTGTATATATTGCTGTAGAATCAATGTATAGTCCATAAAATGATTACATTCAAAATCACTGTTTATTTACATCAATTAAGTGCAGAACTAAAAGTCCCAATACATCAGTCTTAAAACAAACATATAGCATCGGTAAGCGATCTGAGACAATATTTAATTATGTAGTTGATCAGTCTCTACCTATTATTTCTCAGGAATAGAAATTTCTCGAAAAATATACCAAACCTCAGAAATAAAATCTCCCAAAACATCCCATGCGATAGCAATAATCATGAAATATATGAATAAATCAACGTTCTATTTCAAACTGAATCACATATGATGCCAAAACCCCGAAATCTTCAAAAAAAAAAACATAAAGCTGTATAGAAAAACGCCTGTATGTTCGGTTATCTATATTAAATGCTAAATTTGTGCAGCTCCATCTTTTTTTTATCTACAACCTCCACTGGATGAGAATAAACCTTGTTTTTCAAAAGTCACCTGCGCTTCAAAGAAATGTAGTTTAAAACGCCTAAACAACAGCAGAACAAAATGATTAGTATTTTTTATCTTCCAAAAACACATTTGGCTTGTAAATCTGACTCTCATAGTAATATTCAGTAAGTTATAGCGTTACCTCCCTGCAAAGATCTGGAAAAAACAACCTAAAAACAAATTTGTCAAAAAAAAGTTTTCAAATTCAGCATGCTATAAATTGTTGAGAAATAATTAAAATGTCTCCCCAACACTTTGATTATGTACTTGAGTATCCATAGCTTCAACTGACCCACTATTTAACGTCCAACTGAAGCTATAATACGGCCAATTTAGTATTTTGGCAATAAAAATTCAGAATAAAATTAAGCTTAAAACAGGATTCTTGGGTGGAAAAAAGCTTCTATTGGTATTAAAGTGTTTGTAAAGACTAGATCTTTCTATTTAATCCATTAACAAAAGAATTTAAATTTTCAAATTTTTTAAACTTCAGTGATTAAGAACTCAATAAAATTGGAAACGTGGTCAAAAAAAAAAGTTGATCCAATGCATTTCAAATTATGCTTATTATGGACCTGACATCAAATAATAATGGTGTGATATAAATGGGCTCGTCAAATGGCGTAGTTTGCTCATAAACTATCAAAACATCTCTAAATTTCTGATATTACACCTGATCAATTTAACCCTTCAAAGTTGTAATCTTCTAAGTTTAGCAACTTTATTGTACTCTTTGATCATCATTGACAACAACAAATCTAAATGAAAAAAAAAATAGCCAGGCAAATAACAGCAACAGCTGCTTCTGAAGTTAAAGTATTGATTTAGCTGCTTTTGAGGGCACCACCAGTCAACAAAGCTTGCAGTAGAGTTCAAATCGCTCTTAATGTATGTTATTAATAGATCAGCATGGTAAAGCGCGTTAATCAATGCATGAAACACGAGAATGGTGAGCTGATGACGCTTTGAATGTTTGTTTACTTTTTTTTTGAAAACAACATCAAAAACCTTGTGAAAAAGACATTCTCAAGGCTGAAACAGCATTACAAACACTTCATCTAGCTAATAATCTCATTCTGATCTCTTTCTCTCGTTTTATTGACTAAAAATTGACTGACTCGTTAAGTTGTTTAGTTGTTTCAAAAGATTTGTTTTGATTATAATTCTGAAAATTTTATTCTACTCTCTACAACAAAAATTTTCAACGAGAACATTTGAATTAAAACTAGAAATCAAATTATTGAAGTTAAAGGTAATGACTAGCCGAAGCAAAGAAGTTGGAATCTAAGATCGAAAACAAATTAGAGAGATTCATTCATTGAATATAATTCACAATGAGCTCATTATGGAGAAAATTCAAGGATTTGATTCTCTCAAGCCCCAAACTCTCAAACTAAGCAGAGCAGCACTCATCTCTGTAAAATGTAATATTGAGTCCAAAATTATTGGTTTTTATCATAATCAACTCTTGTTCAAGAAAATAAATAAAAAAAAAAAAAAAAAACATAGACCCGTCTTCATGAGCAAAGTAGGAAACAATTCAAAGTTTTCTATTATCAAACCAATCAAGTTTTTCTAAGTTTACCCTCAATTCCACACTGCTTTAGAAAATTAACAGTGATTGTCAATAGAAAACCAAAAAAATCATATCTCCTTGGTAAAAGTAATCACTTAATCCTGTAATG